>CABHPR010154457.1:6111-24179 GCA_902168415.1 Peromyscus melanophrys | reverse complement strand
CATTGTTTCTGCTGCCCCTCCCCCTCCCTCTGATGACCCCTTCTCTCTTTCTGGCCTTTACTAGCACTCAATGGCATAGTGCACTGCTCTACATTTTTTAAATGATAACTAAGATCAACATATATAAGAGAACACAGGACCTTTTTATTTCTGAATCTGGGGTACTGCATTAGATATAATATTTTCCAGACCCATCCATTTTCTTGCAAATTTTATAATGTCCTTTAAATTTTTCTTAGATTTGATTGTTTGTGTGTATGTATGTGAGTGTACACCAACCATAATTGATATGAGGTGGTCAGAGGACAACTACCAGGGGTTAGCTCTTTCCTTTCACCATGTGGGTTCCTGACTTTGAACTTGTATTGTCAGGCTCAGTGACAAGCACCATTTTGAGTGATCTCACTGGGCCTAAAGTCCATTATTTCATTTTTCTTTACTGCTGAATAAAATTCAGTTGTGTATGGGGGCCTCACTTCCATTATGCGTTTGTCAGGTGATGGACATTTAGGCTCTACCTATCTCCTTGCTTTTTGCAGACAGCACAGCCACAGAAGTGCAGGAATCTCTGTTGTTGGATATGAAGTCCTTTGCATCTATGCCCACAAATGGTGTGGCTAGGTCATATGCAGTTTGAATTTTAATTTTTTGAGGAACATACACATACTTCCATAGTGGCTGCACAACTTTTCTCTAATGTGTATTTTTGACTTCTTTGTCAAAAAAAATCATGTGTGTACAGTTGCATGGACTTATATCCAGGTTCCTTATTCCATTCCATTAACCTATTTGCCTATTTTTGTGCCAGTACCAAGCTGATTTTGTTATTGTCAGTCCGCAGCATAACTTGAAACCAGGCATGGTGATTCCTTTAACAGTATGCTTATCATTCAGGATTTCTTTGGGTATCCAAGGTTCATCCCACGTGAATTTCAAGATTTTTTTCCTATTTCCATTGAGAATTGAGTTGGTATTTTTATTTTTATTTTGCACATTGAATTCGTACACTGTGTGAAAGGTTTCCCTTGAAACATCAGCTAAAGTCCCAATGGGCTTGCCTTTATATGTGACTTGGCCCTTATCTCAAGCAGCTTCAATATCCTTCTTTGTTCTGTGTATTTAGAGTTTTAACTCTGATTTAACATGGGAACTTCATTTTCTGGTCTTGTCTATTTGGTGTTCCGTGAGCCTCCTTCTATCTAGATGGGCATCTCTTTCCCTAGATTTGGGAATTTTTTTCTTCTAGGTCTTTAAAACTATATTTTCTTATTCCTTTGGTAAGGTATTCTTCTCCCTCTTCTATACCCATAATTCATAAATATCATCCATAGTGTCCCAAAGACCTTGCATATTCTGTTTGTATGTATTTTAAAGCTTATCATTGACCTTTATTGAATGGTTCAGTCGCTCCCCATTGTCTCCAAGCCCTGATATCTGTTCTGTCCTCCAGATAGTTCAGTCTACGGATGAAACTTTCCCCTGAGCTTTTCACTTGACTGACTCCTTTATAGTTTACTTCCTTTCCATCACCACTTCAGCTGGGTTTTTCTTCAGTATTCTCTCTTCATTGAATTTTATTTTCATCTCCTGAACTGACTTCCCTATTTCATCCAGCTGTTTGTGTTCTCTTAGAATACATTCATGCCTCCTTTTTTGAGTTATGAGCTTAGACATATTTATAAATGCTGTTTTTGAATTATGTGTCTTGAATTTCGTCTAGGTTATGTTGGCTGTGTGCCATTACTACAGGGTTAGCAATTTTTTGAAGTAAACAAGTTGTCTTGTTTTTACAGGGCCTTGCTGAGTTTTCCCCAGGACCTGTCAGTCAGAGGTTAAAGAATTGGTTAAGATTTTTTTTTTTTTTGCTGTTACTTTTTATTTCAGGTGGCCATTGTATTTTTAGTTGAGAGACTTGCAATATTCAGGAAGACTAGTTGTACTTGGGTTTAGGAGATATCTTTGTCTTTTAAACTGTTGCTTGGAGCCCCAGACTCTACCCCAGAACACACAGTAAGTTTAGTGTTGTTTGCAACTAGTCACTGTCCATCAGTACACCTGCCATGAAAATGGAGTGTTGGCAGACTCCAAAGCAGTTAGTCCTTAAGAAGCAATTGTTTGGAGACATAAAGATACATCAACAATGCTGGGTAATGACGTGTTATTATTATGAGTATAAATGGAGAAAATAAAGAGACCGCAGTAGAGCAAGTGATTAGTATTCACTTGCTAGGTAGGAAGTAGAGGAGGGGGCCATCCATAGAAAGAGGAATTGTGAAAATAAAGAAATGTCGCAGTGAGCAAGATCTGAGTCTTCTTTAAAGGTAGACTGGCTAGCCTCAGAGAAAGACATGCATTCAGATGAACTAGAACAGTCTTGTCTCCCAGGTGGTTGAGTCACAGAGTCACTAGACTAGGGTATCCTGTGCTCCCTGGGAGATGTAAAAGAAAAATGGCAGGTTACAGAGGAATGGGAGAAAGGATGGAGAGAGGTCACTTTGACTTTGGATATTCTATAAATAGAGAGCTGTAGAAGGGAGTAAGACCTGGGTGGAGACCGGGTGAGGCGCTGCGTTTTTCTGCTGAGGGAAAATCTCTGAAATCAGGCGTGGCTTCCCAGAGCCACACTGCTGAGTGCCTGGTTGGATGCTGGGATATTTTGGACCCTCCCGTATCCTCCATATCTCCCTCTGTAAAGTGGACTTGTGTCAATGACAATCATACTTTCCCCCAGTGTGATACTCTGGGTCTCAACACTCACGTTTCCTCCCCTAACTAGGCTGGGCTGTGAACTACAGACCACAAAACTTTCTCAAGAAACCACAGAGTGAGTTTCCCACGTGCCTGATCGCTGAGGTCCAGAGAAGACTCTGGTTGGCCGTGTAGAACCATGACCCCACCCCCAGCCCTGTGCCAGGCACTGGAGGACAGCTCCCTCCACATCAGGCACACTCTTAAACATCTGTCTGTAGTGTGATTTATTCTATTTTAAAATGAGGTTTTCAAACAACTCACTATCTTAATTTTAGCAGTTCAGCTCCTTTGTATGCTAACAATACTGAACATGCAAATGAGCTACCACTTTGCTTTCTAGCAAAAATGTTTCTGTGCAAACACTTGATTTTATAACGCACTTTGCAGCTTTCTCCTATAATTAGTTGTTAAATCTATATTTGACTTTGTCTAAGCGGTTACACTGCAAGGCTGTTTTTCTTGTTTCTCACTTTGACTGGTCCGTTTTATCCCTAACCATACGTCTGCTTGAGCAGCAATATGGTTTCCAGGCTAGATTTCAGATTGAATGCAAAACCCAGGAAGTGCTCCTGGAGTGGGGCTTCAGCTGTGTGAAGAGATCCAAAGGCTGCAGCCGGGTTCAGAATCAACCTCTTGCCTTTCATCTTTCAAGGGTCAGCATACAAGTCTCAAGGTGTGGCCAAAGCCTCGTGACCAAGTTCACTCTCAGAGGTGCGTTAGGCTATGAATACTTTCAAATAATAATGTAGTCTATCATGTGGACCCAAAGAAAGACAGTGACAGATGGTAGAACTAGAGCAGTGGTTCTCAACCTGTGGGTCATGACCCCTCTGGGGTCAAATGATCTTTTCACAAGGGTCACATGTCAGATATTCTGTATATCAGATATTTATATTATGATTCATAACAGTAGAAAATTACAGTTATGAAGTAGCAACAAAATAACTTCATGGTTGTGGGTCACACAACGTGAGGAACTGTATTAAAGGGTCGCAGCATAGGAAGGTTGAGAACCACTGAATTAGGAGTGTTATCACGCAGTAGGTCTACTGAGTACCACTTTACACCAGCCACTCAAGGTCATCGATGACATAAAGAGTTTAAACCAAACGAGACATAAACTGTCCTTTACTGCCCTTCGAGGTGAAACAGAGCAGATCCTTGGGGCCACACCCAACCTCCAGCCCCTGGCAGATCATGGGACCTTGCGCCACAGTTCATCTTGCAGCACATTAAACAGAAAGAGGCCAAGGAGCGAATGTCAGCATAAAATAATATTTATTTGGAATAAGAAATTATGCCCAAGTTCCAATTTTAAAAAGCTGGAAAATTAAGAAAACATCACAATAACACCCAGGAAGGTAAAATAACATTTATTGACTTGTCTATTATACTCCTTGCCTACAATTTGGCTCTTGTACTCTTCATCCTCCCCTGGGAACAACTTCGTAATATTTCCTACGTAGAAAAGAGAAAAACAGTTCATTCTGCTCCCTCGGGTGGTTGACCACAGTAATAAAAACACAATACTTGGGATTCTTATGACAAGTAACTTCACAAGCAGACGTACTCACTGAAGAATATAGGTTTGTACCCTTTAAACATAATATTTCTGATAAATTGTATTTCATCAGATTCTCATCAAAATTATAGTAGGTTTATAATTATATAGTCAATAAAATGCTACTTTTCAGAGCATATGCTGACAGGAAAGAACTTCTATTTTGACTAGAAATCAATTGAACAGAAATTTCTGCTCATAATTGTACGTGTCTGACGAACATAGATGCTTAGCTTGAGGCAATCGGTTGTCAGCATCCCTTGTCTGTTCTTCTAATTCTGGTACCGAGAACAAGGGACACATTCTTTTCAGTGTGGTTCTTGGGCTCTCATCTTCATGTCACAAGCAGTTGAGTTAGACCATGGGTAAAGGGACATCCCTGAACCTATAGCCCCAGGGTGTTCTCCCACACATACCAGAACTCACTAAAAACAAGCTAAATGTGTCTGCAACCCAAGCTCCTTTTGACCAGCTCCCGAACAGCTACATGGACAGCAGTCCAGGGACACGGGGTAGAGGGATACTAGAGCAGAAAGAGGCAACGTCTTAGCCTTTGGAAGTTTGAAGATCATAAACACTGCCCAGATGGTTCACTGCAGGGCTCCTTTCCAGGGCTTGGAGATAAGGAGGCAAGAATCACCCTGCAGGAACCTCAGACCAACTTCATCTCAAGAGAGTCTCCTGCTCCAGGCACTGTGATCCCTTTAGGAACTGTACCCGAAGCATTGCTAGGAACCAGACATTCCAGGTCTTCTTTGTCTTTTTTAATATGGGTTAGCTCACAAAATGCTTGATGTCCCAAGGGCCTCTTTTCTTCCCTCCCTCATCCTAACCTTCGCAGTTCCTTCTCTGCATTCAGCTTCTACCTGTCCTGGAGTTTCGATGCGGTGACTTTGAACTCCCTAAAAAGGCTGTCCCAGTCCGTGAACCCTCTCAAGTGGCCTGAGGAACTTCTTCCTATGCATATCAAAGACTGTCCCAGTTCAGCAACAATCTAGAAAATAACAACTCCACTGAGACAACATCACAGTCAACAGTAGGCACACTGGCTGGTCAGCCTCATTATACAGTCTGACAGAGGAAGCCTTTATTGGACTATTTATCAAAATAGTCCAAAAATAACTTACATACTCTGTGACTCATGTACTTTTCTTCTGGAGACAGAAATCCGGCTCTGTCTTTTACTTTCTTATTTAATTTCTGTATTGCTGGAGCCCTGCATATACTAGGCAAGCATTCCACTGCTGAGCCACACCCCCCGGCTCCAAGTCTACTCCTAAGAGCTTATGTTTATAAACATACACTTGTTTACTTTTTAAAAAATTATCATGGAGAATTATTAGTAAAGAATAATTCAAATAATAAAAAAAATCGAGACTGCATATTTTCATCTTCTAGAAGTGTTAAATCACAATGGCTCGACAGAGCTTAGATCAACCTGCAACAGTAACAAGAAAGCAGTGTGTTCTGACGAAGAACTGTCTCCAAGATGGTGCTAACACATGAGAAACTCAACTTGAAGGATGACATGTGTGGAGTAGTGCCAGTCTCCACAAAGGCAAAGAGACTTTGAGTAAGTGAAATCACCTCTTTAAGTGGAGAGAATGCCTCCCACTTCTCATATGCTAAGGAATTAAACATGATGATGGATGTAAGAATTCCCTGAACTGAACATTGTATAAAATTCTATCAACTTACAAAACATCAAACAAGACAGGGAGATCTTGAGGGCCCAAAACCTCAACTAGCTACAGCCTATCTCTTTCATTCTGGAAGCTTCTGTCTACTAAAAACACCATAAGAAATAGATTGGCTTGCCATCTGCTGGCATTGAAGATCACAGAGCACAGCATGCCCAGCAAGGGCCAGTGTGCATGCAATGAACAAAGAAATCCCCATAGGTAAGTGGTGGTGAGGCAGGGAGGTGCTGGAAGTGGCCATGCTCCTCTCGGGTGTTTTAGCAGCGTTGGTGACTCTGGAACTAGAGCAGATGCTCGCCGTGATGGACTATCACAGGGTTATTTACATGATGAGCAGCACAAAGTGATGACTGGGAAGAATAGACTACCATAGCAGAGCATATGCCCTGAATGAAGAATTTCTAGCTGTGCCCCGGGAAGCAAGCAGGAAATGGGAAGTTGGTTGAGAGTGATGGTGCTGTGAAGTTTACTTTGACCTAGAGAAGCCTTGCCTGAAGAAGTACTATTTGATCTGGGGTTTGCAGGAGGAGGGGAGTTTACCAGGCCAGTATCATGGAGAGATGCAAGAGAGAAAGACTAATTCCAGGCCAAGGAAAGAGCGTATGTTCCTAGTCCATGGGGATCTGGCTGTGGAAAGAACCAAAGGAAATCAGTGAGAAGTGAGAAATGCCCAGGGAGTAAGTGGTAGGACTGCAGCAAAACCAAAGTCAGCGAAAGCAAGATGGTGCAGGGCCCTGGAGACCACGAGGCAGAGGCAGAGTCTGCCCTCGAGGACAGTGGAGGCTCTGAGGATTCAAATATCCAGGTACCATGTGCAGTCCCTACAGTGTGAGGAATGGAACTAAGGTAGAAATGGGGAGACCTTACAAGAGACATGGGACCTGTTCAGGGCAAGAAATGGCAGTGACTTGAGCTAAGGGACCCTTTGACCCAAATTTCCCTACAGAGTACACAGATGCCAACCTTGGCTTGGTTCCTGGTGCTGCCTGGCTCCCTGCTTCCCACACATCTAAAATTGCAACTTGTTCAGCCTACCTTGCAGCCTGGTGCTGAGAGCATGTAGGTGTTCCGAAGCTGGATTGAAAGCATAAGCAGGGTTATTTCTGTGGAGGCTGAGAAAGGTGCAGAGTGTTCTACTATCCACCGAGAGGGCTGACCTGCAGGCATGCCGCAAGTGCCCCTGGTTTATATTCCAGACCACCAGCCACTGTAATTATACATTTCGCAGCCCGGCAAGGCTCAGTATAGATGCTCGCAGCCAGGGTCTCTGTTATAAAGGCTCTGGTCTTGGTTGGTTATTAACTATACTGTACGAAGCCTCATAAACACCTTTTTACACATACAGTGCAACCTTTCAATACAACAATCAAATGCTTTTCAACAAATTACAGTCTCCTAGAAGAGCAAGGCCTTGATTGCTTCCTAGAAAGAGGTGGAAGGAAACTTTAGACAGAACTTGTTGGAAGCCTGATGTTTAGATCTGTGTTTGCTTTAGGCTGGAAATGCTAGCCTGGAGTTCAGACCTTGCATAGCTCTAGGGAAATTAGTGCTAATTAATCCAAACTTGGCCTGAGGAGAAGTCAAGCCACAGAAATAATTTAACCAACCCAATCTACTTTACAAACAAGGATAATGATGTCAGAAAGGAATAGCTGTGTTCTGTAGTCACCTGAGAATTCACAGGTAGGACTAGATGGAGATTTTAGGACAGGCTGCCAACACCCTCCTGGGACTTCACCATTGTGTTTGGATCTTGTCTTGGGTCAGTGTTATTAGTCTGGAGTCTGCCATCTTCTAAGCAAATGTGGGGTCTCTATCCTCACCACCCAGCCTTTAATTCTTCTACACTCCAATCAAGTCAGCTCTCTGTGATCTTAGAAAAAACGACCCTTTAGATTTCATAGGCAGTTTTTCATAATGTGAGCTGCAGACTCAAGGTTGTAACCTGGTCTTTTGCCCAGTAAGGCATTAAGGTAAAACAGAAAAAGACATTCTATCCAGCGACGTATGAGAAGGGGTTAGCGGCTTTCCTGGGGAACAAATATCTTACCATCCAGAAAAATATGAGGGAGAAGAAAAGAGAGGGAAGGAAAGCTAGAAACACTGTGGACCTTTTCCAAGGCAGGGGAAGATGGAGTGTGATTGCAAAGGACATAGCAAGCTTCTGGGGATGGACGACTTCTCTATTCTGATTAAGCAGTGGTCACACAATTGTATACATTTGCTTTAAAGAAAATCACTGCTGCTCAGATGTGATGGTGTGTCCTGTCATCACGGCACTTGCACTTCTGAGGCTGAGGCAGGAGGACCACAAGTTTAAAGCCAGCCTGTGCTGTATCATGAGACTTTGTCTCTAAACAAACCAAAAACTGAAAACGAAACCAACATTCACCAATCGCTGCCATTTTGTAAGGAGATGTTCCATATGATACAAAGCTGAGAACAAGACAAAAAAGAAGAATGGAAAATTTCCTATTCTGATCAAGCATGTTCTTTGAAGCAGATGTGCCTCTGATTTTGAAGCTGATCTGAAGGACACAAGAAGAAAGGACATAGAAGGAACTTCCAAATGTGGGCCTCTAAGTGTTTCCCACCCACAGCCACTGAGAGAATGGTGTGGTTTAACGGGGCTTCTATTCAGTGTTTGTAGTGAAAATCAAGCAAGAATAAAACAGAGAAGCTCTGTGGTTGGCATTGTCATATGATCCTGCAGAAGAAAGCCCACCACACTAGGCCTCAAAATCTCTGTGTACCCTTGGAGAAAGTGACCGTTCTCCAGGGCTAAGTTCAGGATCTATAGCAGAGAGAGAGAGAGAGAGAGAGAGAGAGAGAGAGAGAGAGAGAGAGAAGATAAGGGAAACATGGACACTTACTTTCTGAGTTCAAACCAGAGACTTGAATATGGCTTTGGGCTTAGATGCTCACCAGCTGTGTGCCACAGAACAGCAACACCGTCCTGGCAAGCCTCCATGTCCTCTTTGGTAAGAAGGCATAGTGGGACTGATCTGACAGAGATCTATGAGGAGCCTATAGGATCACAAGTAGAGAGATGTCAGCTCCATGTCTGCAAAGTGGCGAGTGCTGAGTTCATACAAAGTTGCTTCTCCCAGGAGACACCAGGCATTGACTGACTCCAAGTGGGAGAGACCAGCTTTCCCGCCTGATTGCAAGCTCTCTGTGATAGGAGAGCTAGCAGGAAAAGCTTCCCCAGATCTAAAGCAGTGGGGATAAAGTGAGGTGATCTGCCTGGAATGCTGTGCCCATGCCTAGGTAGCAGGCATTACTCACCTTCATCATCGCTGTATCAGAATGCCCCACAGAAACAGACTCTCCCTTTCAGAAGGCTCAGTCCATGCTTGCCTGGACCCATGTACTTGGGCAGAATCTGACAGCCATGAGAGCATGTGGTACAGGCTATTCCCTTCTTAACATATAGGAAACAACAATTGCAATATAGAAAGGGGCTCTTGCCGCACGCCCCCCAATGACCTATTTCCTTTACCTCGCCTCAACAATGCCATCATATTACAATCCCATCAAGTGATTGTTCCGTTCATTAGATCAGAGCTCTCAAGACCTAACCATCTCTGGAAACACCCTCCTAGACACAGTCCTAGACAGCGGAAGTCACCAGCTAGCTGATTTTCAATCCCTTTAAGCTGACAATCAAGTTTAGCCACCACAGTAGGTGCTCGATAAATGTGATCTATAACCCAACTTCCCTATGAGCAAATGTGATCAGTGCAGCCGTAGGACAGTCTCTAACTCCTCCACCTTTGTGCCAGTCAACACATACTTTCTTGAATTTTTCAGAAATAGTGACTAGAACCTCACGCTAAATCAGAGTATAAGACAGAATTTGCTTCTTTTAAGTCTTTGAGTATTAAGCCCTAAAGAACTTCATTTCCCTCAGTACCACATCACTGTCAACAAATATTGTCAAGTGAATGAATGAGTCCATTGAAAAAAGAATAAAGAATAGTAAAGGGTCTACATTTGTTCAAGTTCTTCGTGTATTCAGATACTATTATCTACATTTACCAAGCCATGCCAAAGAAACAGACACAAAAATTTCCAAGAGATTTTCAAGGGACTGAAGTGGTTTGTCATCCAAGATCAGAACTGCTTTCCTAGAGTTGAGTATAGTTTAGGTTTGGTCTGGGTTTTAGGCAGACTGGGAGAAATCCACACTGTCTCCGGAATCCTCAGAACACATCACACATTAGAATGCTCCAAGATCAGTGTCCCCCAAACTCCCAATAAATGGAGTAGTAACCTGCCCCCTCCCTTAAACCAAGAAGGAAAACGAAACTCGGGATTTGTGTGAACAGGCTCACACCGTTGAACAACACCAAAGCACACCAACAATCCACAAAAATGAAAACAAAACTAGTTAGCACTTTTAGCTTCGCAAGACCCCTTCCTATTTCCACTCAGGTTTTAAAACCCCCCCAAGACAACGGGAAAGCTCTAATTGGCGCCTGGAAGGAGGTTCAGCATGGCCAGTTGCTAGTAAAACCGAAAGCATTTATTTATTATTTAATTTGTTTGCTCAGGAGACTTCGCTCCTGATGGAACATCTGGTTTTCATTGTAGCCCAACTTTTACCTAATTGTACAGCTGAGGAGATTAAGGCACAAGGGGTCACAGGCCGAGCCCAGCCAGGACCCAGCCCCCTAGGAGAGCTTTGCTCCTTGCTTCAGGGTAGAGACCACACTCCTCGCCTCTGGTCCTCTGGTGGAGACCTATAAATAAGAAAGGAAGTACCCTTTCAAGTCCCTACACTGCCTCCTTCTGAGTCTCATTAATGATGGGACTGGAGGAGGAGGGAGAAGGAGGGGACTGTGGAGATAGGCCATGCGAGAGGCAAGGGCTGCGACCACAGGCCACAGGCAAAGGGGTAGGTACAGCAAAGACGGGACTGCTCTTCTAGGATCCAAGGCCTGTTCCTATGGCACCAAGAGGCTGATGCAGAGCAAACACAGACCTTTGTCTAGCTCCTAGAGTAACAAGGAAGAATTCAATTCCCATGGTAACATCAGGAGGCTGGAATGGAAAAATAATAAATTCTTTCCTGTGACAGAAGCTGCCCCAAGGCACGAGGGACATGTTTGTCACTGGATTTGAAGCCATCTTTACCTCTTCCAGTGGGAACGTAAATGAACTCGGTAACCTCTCTGAGCCTCAGTTCCTGGTCCCGCCATGGTGTTGGGTTACACGAAGAACCTGTATGAAAGTGCTCCATACACATAGCGGATGTTTTCTAAGAAGAGATAGTAAAAACCAGCCCCCAAAAGCTACTGAAGAAATCATGTTTTATTCTCTACCCATTTCCAAAAATGAGCTTCTCTTCAGGGTGACCAGTGCTATACAATGAACAGGAAGGAACAAGGGAGACAGGTCTGGTTAGAGCCTCGGGTCATGCTAACCCCAGGGGAAATAGGAAGGTAAGGACACGGGATCTTGAAAATATGTAATCGTCAAGGAACTCAAAACCTGTAAGAGCTGAGTATCTGTTTCAGTCAAAATAAAGGCCGTACCAGAGTCATGCTCCAGTCCAATGGCGCTGGAAGTAGGGAACACACCCGCAAGGCAGAACTAGAACTGGGTGTTGAAGAATGAACCCTAATCAGAGAAGTCAAGTGGCTCTGGGAGAACATTCCAGAAAGCAAGGATAAACAGATATTGCACTGGGCTTAGGGGAACATGGGACAAGGATCCTGTAGCAAGAAGACCAATAGGCTAGAGAGATGGTAGGAAGATAGGGCACCCAGAGGGATGGAGACCACCTTCTGGGGGCCTTGACAGTCAGGCAAAGGTATAGTGTATATGTCCTGTGGCAATGGTTAGTGATGGATATTGTCCTGGTGAGGACCACGAATCAAAAGCATGTGAGAAAATCCATAAGCACAAGCAATGTGGCCAAAACTACCATAAACTAAAAACTGGGCTGTCTTTGGGGTCTTCTGACCTTCCTGCATGACAAAGACCCTGTCCATACTTTATAGCCCATGTGTCTTTAAGGGCTGTTGGCTCTGCTTAATGGGTCCAGACTCATGTTGTGTTTCTCTGCATGTCTTGCATGTCCCACTACCCTTTGGAAGTCAGCAGTATATCTGCCCTGGCATCAGCCCAGCTCAGTGCAGCCCAAACCTGTTCTGAGAACTCAACTTGTTGAGTAGAATGGGACAATTTTAAATCATCTGTGTCTGATTCTTTAAGTCTATGAAATAATTGGCAGTAGACAGATATAATGGCGAAAAGCCAATCATACAAATGTATTAGTGTGCAAAAAAATGGGAGCCATATTCAAAGTATGAAATGTAAAGAAAGGGCCAATTTGATTGGATCTGAAATGTCTGTCCCAAAGGTTCATGTATGATGTCCAGTGCATTGTTCAGAAGTGAGATTTAGGGCAAGTGATCCCATCATGAGGGCTCTGACCTGATCCATGGATTAGCCAGTTGAAGACTTAGTAATTAAATAGACTATTGAGGCATGGTAGAAATGTAGAAGGGCCCTATGGGAGAGAGCTCCTTGCTAGGGGCTTGCCTTGGGACAGTAAATCTTGTCTCCACACCCATCCCCTCTTTCTACCTCCTATATGCCCTGAAGTAAGCCACTTTGCTCCCTCACATGTTTCTACCATGATGTTGCTCTCCTACATGCTTCAACCATGATGCTCTGCCTCACCATACGCAGGCCCAGAAGCAGTAGAGCCAAGTGACTATTGATGAAATTTCTGAACCCCTGAGCCTAAGTGAGTCCTTCTTCCTGAAAGCTGGTCCTGGAGGCATTCTGTGAGAGTGACAAACAGTGGCAAACACAACCAGGCAGTTGAATCTTGAAAAGCATGTTGCTCTACAGAATGAAACAAGCTGGAGACTGATATGGAGGTAGATGAAGGAACAAACCCCAGATGAGTATGGGGCAGAAAATGGCCTCTCCTCCCAACCATCATCTGAAGGCCATCGTGTTCATCTTTGTCTGGGCCAGATGTCAAACCCCCAACCTTCCGCATTAGCATGCAGAATTCTTCTTTATAACCACAAGACTGTAGCTAGAAAAGCCAGATGAAGAGCCAGATGCCCCATCCCTCTGTCTCTGCATCCATTGTCACAGGAGGTCAAGACTAAGCCTGGCAGGGACATACAATGGGCATCCGAGAGTGGGTTAAGGAAGAGTTTGGGGTCAAGTGACTCTCAGTCTCTGGCTTTGAAATCTTCCTCTGATCCTTGTCTGGCTGCTTCCTTGAGTGGAGATGGAAAGTAAGTATGCTTAGGAGTGAGCAGGCATGGATTAGGACTCTTTACCACTTCAAGTTCTGTGATGCCTAGGACAATTCTTTTTTTTCTTTAATGATTGTTATTACTATATTGTGTGTATATATACATGATGGCAGAGAATGCACATGCACCACAGAGCATGTGTGGAGATCAGAGGACAACTTCGTGGAGTTGCTTCTCTCCTTCTCCCTTTCAATGGGTTCCAGGGATTGAACTCAGGTCACCAGACTTGTAGAGCAAGTACCTTTATGGGGTGACCCAGCTCACTGGCCTCACGTTGTAAAGGGACTCTTGAGTATGCCATGAGCACATGTTGTGCACTGGGTGGCACTGTGGAAGGTACTAGTAGTAGTCTTGGATGAAGACATGAGACACAGGTGGTGGATGGAATATTTTCCCAAGGAGTACTGTCTGGAGAACCAAGTAAGGGGTGTTTCCCGACTTCACTGCTATGAGGTGTTGAATAATGAAAGTTTTCACCAAGAGAGCCTCAAAACATGTGATGGGTTACAGGTGCTGCAGGCATTCAAATGCGACAGAGGAGTTCTCATTCCCTCATGGCACTCACAGAACGGCTCTGTGTGTTCAAATGACAGTGGGGCATTTCTGAACAGGAGCCATTGATTTTGCAGTGGCAAAGATGCCCTCTCTCCTTTCCACTGCTAGGCCTGTGTTCTCATTCATTTGCCCCAATGCCACTTGGCACCATTCATCTCAAGCGAGATCAAAGTATCTTAAATGAATATAAATTGTAGTTCTGTCTAACGTAGTCAGGAGAAAGCCACATGGTGCTTCCTTTTACAGTTGTGATTTTAACTATTCTTCCACAAGAAGTAAGATTACTGAAAACAGTACTTGGAGATTTGGTGTATGGGCTGGAGATGGCCC
This sequence comes from Peromyscus melanophrys, assembly GCA_902168415.1. NCBI lineage: Eukaryota > Metazoa > Chordata > Mammalia > Rodentia > Cricetidae > Peromyscus > Peromyscus melanophrys. The sequence goes on along the minus strand of CABHPR010154457.1, from coordinate 9,993 downwards.
AGCATTAAGAGCACATGCTGCTCTTCCAGAGGACCCAGGTTTAAATCCCAGCACCCACATCGTGGCTCACAGACTCCTGTAACTCCAGTTCCAGAGGATAGGACTCCCTCTTCTGACCTTTTCAGGCACAACACTCATGTACATAAAATAAATACATTTTGATAAAAAGATGATGTAGAAAAAACTTAAGAATGAGCTTGGTTTTCATTTTCTGTCATATGCTAACCCTTCTTCCAACCACTGCAAAGTCACCATTCCCTCTAGGAAAAAGCTACAGAGGTGTCAGCAACAATACTGGACCATTTAGGTCCAGGGAGATACCAATAATCAGTGACATCAGACAAAATGACTCTCGTTTCCTGGAAAGTTCCAATACTAAAGGAGGTGTCTGCTGCAAGGTCCCATTTCCATGCCCTGGGACCTTGATCTAATTTACCATAAGTATATCTGGGTTCTACTTGTCTATTCAGGAAACCAACATCTCCATGTGGCCAGGGTTGAGAAGGGAATGTCTCCTGCATTCCCATCCTAAGCAATGTCCAAGGGTAGAAGTGGGGACAGCCTTAAATATTTGATCAGCCCATCCCTGAGAGAGGAAAGGTTAAGGTATTTTGAACTCTTTCCCCAGAAGGCCAACGAGTATTATTAAACACATCCATTATGTCAGACTTATAGAATGTGTCTCATGACCCTGGAAGAGAATGGCTGAGTCTAGGCCAATGGGACTCAGAGAACGTTCCCAGGGAAATCTTCCCGAGACCATCTAGTCTGGTCTTGTCTGTTCCTCTTTCAGCCCAACTTGAAGAAGTTTAGAGAATTAAGATAAATGCACAAGAAGAGTGTTGTCACCAGCCCAAGCACCTTCAGGACTCAGTGTGTCTATCTCGCTCTATCTTTTACCTAGTTCATGGTCAGGGCTATTTGCCATGCCCTATTGTCTAGGCCTTTCATCTAAGCTTCCAGAATACTCCTCATTTCCTTCACCGCCGGCTGTTCTGCATATGGGTTGTTCCTGTCACTGTCCACATAGGGCTTTTGTCCCTCATTGTGTATGACTTTGAGTTCCTTCTAAACTCCAGTGCAAGGTTTCTCACATTTGAACTCCAATGCAAGGTTTCTCACATTTGAACTCCAATGCAAGGTTTCTCACATTTGAACTCCAATGCAAGGTTTCTCACATTTGAACGTCCATCTCTCTCTGACCACCTACTGCACTTGATTCAATTGTGGACACATAGTTGCTTTCACCAGGTATTGCTTAATTCTTTGGGACTATCGACCACACATCTGGAGATAGAAAGAGTGCTAGTTTAATAGTGTCATTATTTATTTGTCTCAAGCAATAGAATTCAGGTTAGCTGGGACAAACCATGAGGCCATCTTGTTCATTTTCCAGACATCTTCTCCATTACACACTTCATGGAATTAATATATTATAACACTCACCCCTTAACCTCACAGCACTGCTTAAAAATCTTTCCAGAAACGTCACACACACACACACACACACACACACACACACACACACACACACACACAGAGAGAGAGAGAGAGAGAGAGAGAGAGAGAGAGAGAGAGAGAGAGAGAGAGAGAGGCGCATGCACACACAATTTTCTTTTTGTTTTTTTGCTTTAGCAAGAAACACCAAAGGTCCCTAGTTCTCATGATGCTAATGGTTTAAAAAGAAGCAGAAAGGATAACACTGTAGATGTTAGTTTCTGATTGTAAAAGGTAGAAGAAGCCTGTCCTTTGCCTTAGAGAATTCAGCCCAAGTAGGAAAAAGTGTCTCAAATTGTGGAACAAGAAAATGCTAAATCTGCCCTTCAGTTAATACATCTCTGCTTGGGGGAGTAGAGATTGGGGGGCAAACACATTGAATCACTCCTCATTTCATTATTTTTGACATTGATTTGTCATTAGGAAAATTTATTAGGCTCTAGATTAAATTGATTTGCAGAATCATTAATTCATGGGATGAAGCAAGGGCTGTCTGGTCCCCTCACACTGAAATGAGGCAGTATTGATAAAACTAAGGGGAAATGAACAGAACTGTCTAAAAAATCACCTTTTCCTACCTGGAGGAATATTTCAGATCTAAGTTGTAGGTGGATATTTTAGTAGTCGACCATATCCAATCTGTAACCGGAAGAGGAGATTTGCACCATCCTAACCCTGCTGAGAGAGGGATGTTGATTTTGGAGAGGCCATTTGGAAGAAAGGCTCTCATTTACCTCGAGCTTGGCTAGGGGCTCAGCATCCTGCTCCAAAGATACCCAGTAGCCCTCTTGTCTGCTCCTAAGGTCTTGTCTTTACTTCTCCTTTGCTGTCATGCTACTTTCCAGTTGAGCCACAAGTCACCACCGTGTTTAAACCGGCCTCTGCTCCAAAGCAAGACTTCTATTGCTCTGGTTTGCCTTCCCAGCCCTTAGAGCATATTGTGGTACAGAGGTTTCTGTGGGAAACACTATCAAAATGCCATTTACCTGCCTCTGCTTCCAGTCATCTGCTACTGTATTTTGAAAACAAAGTCAAAATTAATGTCCACCACCACCCCTTCATCCAATGTATTAATCAGTCCTATTGTTTGTAAGTGATCAAGAACCTTCCAGTAAAGTCCAGAATGGTGGCCTATGCCTTTAGTTACAGCACTTGGGAGATAGAGGCAGGCAGATCTCTGCGAGTTTGAGGCCAGTGTGGTCATAGAGAGTTTCAGGCCAGACTGGGCTACATGGTGAGACCCTGTCTCAAAAGCAAAAGAAAACAAATCAAAAGCTTCAGGGTAAACAATAAATGTATTGCTCCAGAGAAGTCCAGGCATGTGAATGGGTTCAGATGGGCCTAGAAGCTAGTAGTTGACACCATTGGGGATCAGGGTACTCTCCTCTGTTCCCTGCTCCATTTCTTCTCCTGTCCTCCTTCTCTCCCTCTCTCTCACCCTCCCCTCTTTCTTTCTTCACTTCCTCTCTTCTTCCAACACTTGCCTTTGACAGTGTCTACCATGGAGAGGCACCCACTAACTCTATATTTAACCCATCTTTATAAGCCTGTGGGTTCTCCAGGAATTCTGACAAAGTTCATCAGTTACAAAGTTCATCAGCTGAGTCACTTTGGCTCAGAAAGGAAACTGAATTTCTCGTTCACTCACTCATCATTCCATTATCTTCTTGTCCATCCACACCTTCTATCCACAGACTAAGTCCCAGGGGCCAGATGCAGCCTTCTTGGGTCAGCTCTCCTCATAAAGCCCTGTCTTTCTCACTGAGGCTTTCCCAAGGCCTGCACTGTCAGCCGTGGCCCACACTGGTCCTGTGGGGTGACAAATATGGGTAAGAGGAATGTGGTCACTCTTCACTCCCTCAGAAACGTCTCCAGATGGCTTAGTTAGCCAGTCAAATGCCAGCAGGGCCTGGAAAGCAGGAGCTGGCTTTAAGAATGAGTGAAGGCTGAGGCTTAAGTTCCCAGTTTGCCACTTTTACACTTGGAGTCCTCCATGGAATAGATAGGCCTGTAGGATATTATCTGCGGCTCTGAAGCTGGGGGAGCGCCTGACTCACCATGACTGAGGCCAGAAGACACAGCACTCTGGAAGAATGGGGTCAGAATGACACAGCACTTAAAGTAACCAAATTAACAACAACAATGACAAAATGGCCAAACTGGAATTTAAACACGCTGCACACTTGCTTCTGAATTTGTGTGAATGTGTGTGTCCGTGTCCGTGTGTGTGTGTGTGTGTATGTGTGTGTGTGTGTGTCTGTGTCTGTGTGTCTGTGTGTGTGTCTGTGTGTGTGTATGTGTCTGTATGTCTCTGTGTGTATGAGTGTGTGTGTGTGTGTGTATGTGTGTGTGTCTGTGTCTGTGTGTCTGTGTGTGTGTCTGTGT
>CABHPR010154456.1:16495-38975 GCA_902168415.1 Peromyscus melanophrys | reverse complement strand
TTTCCCTTTGATATTGCTTCATTTACTCCTTGGCTTTCTTTGGCTTGGTTATTGGAAAAATAATTCTGGGTTCTGTTGTGCATATTGCCCGTGATATTAAGCTATGGCATGCGATGAAGTTTTCCAGACGATGCTTAGATGTATCTGGTTATTTTGTGTCATCTGAACATACAATTCTTTTTTGTAGAACTTTGGAATGGAACCTTTTTTCCGGACTGTATGCCATTTAAATTTCACATGCAAGCTGTTTCTAGTAAAAGTTTGAATATTTATAAACTTCAGATGGTTGCCCTTATTTTCTATTTCACTTATGTGGCTACTGTGTGTTTATCATAAGGCAATTGGCCAAATAGCTGATGGGTATGACAATTCATACAGATCCACCCGGCAGAAGTCTTTCTGAGTTGTAATGTGACACTCACACTGATGCTAAGTACCATTTTCAACTGCTTAAGAAGTGGACGGGATGCGGGTGAGTCGTGTTTGCTGGGTTGATATATAAACTATTGCTCGAAAGTGAGTGTAACAGCTTCATGTCTGAGGGGCACTGTATTCAGATTGTCCACGCTATGTCTATTTCTGTTTGGAGTACACTAGCTCGTTTTGGAAACAGTCAAGGGAAAGGTTGAAATTGCTTAAGAGTGTTGATTTTGTACCATGACTTTTCCATTTAACAAATAAGATGCTTCTTCAGTAACTCAAGTGAGAAGAGGGAGTAAGGAAGGCTATGAGGAACGGCTTGCAGTTTCCGGCAGCAGGGATAGCTCTGTGTATTGGACCTTCTCAGTGGGCTCGGTCAATCAGTGGCAGATAACGCATGAATTAAAGCCGGCTGGAGAAACTACATGGGGCAACTTAATGATGGTGTTCAGCTTAGGCTTGGATGGTGAGGGTGTCTAAAATAATGCACTATCTGGCGTGCTCTCCGTGGTCATTTTTACCATGAATCTGTGAACTACTGTGTTGAATTTGAAGGTTAAATTCACTTGTGAAGGAATACAGTGGAGAAAATAGCACCATTTGGCAATTACCATTAAAATGTACAGGTGTGTATGTGTGTGGGGGGTGAGGAGGGAGTGGGCAGAGAGAGACAGAGAGAGAGACAGAGAGAGACAGAGACAGAGACAGACAGACAGACAGACAGACAGACAGACAGACACACACACACACACACACACACACACACACACACACACACAGAGAAACAGAGACAGAGTACTGTGATGATAGGCCTGTGTGGAAAGGCGACCTGATGGGTGTCGTCCGTGTCTGTGAGCTGGTCTAGCTTTACAGGTTAAAGTAATGCCGTCATCTCTGGATGCCACCTTAACAGTATCACTCAAGTGATGATGATTTATTCATTACAGCCATACTTTTATACTGGGCTTATAAAAGAACTTAGAATGCCACAGGCAAACACAAATGACTGATTGATAGCTGAGCCTGAGTCTGCAGGTGGGGAGAATGGTGGGGAAATACCAGTGGCATTGGGAAACAAAGAAATGAGCAAAACCAACCCCAAATTTGCTTTTGGTGGGCTTCTGGTGGGAATGGAAGGTTCATAAACAGAGACGAATAGAAAACTGAATTCTCATTGATGGTCAGGAGGAATTAAATGTGTGAAGACTTTTCAGTGATGGTCAACTGTAGGGGGGAAATTCCTGAAAGAACTTGGGAAGACAGTGTCGTCTTACATGTTCAAAATCAGGGAGGGCAGAGAAATAGTTTCTTTCATATTATAACGCACACACAAACTAAGCAACGGATGCTTTAAACTAGTTGGAAGGAAAAAGAGGATAGAGAGAAAAACTTCTACTCAAGGGTAGCCATAGACAAGAGCAGTGTTACCCGCTGCCATCCCAGCTTCGAGCAGAAGCTGGAGGATCTCAGTGTTCGAGGCTTGCTTACACCACACAGTGAGTTCAAATCCAGCCTGGGCACCATAGCAATATCCTGCTTTAAATAAAAAGGACTATAGCTTAGTGGTAGAGGTCTTGCATAGTTTGTTCTAAGTCCTGTTCAGTCTCCAGATGCTGGAGAAGGGTTCACAGTTTCTGAACTGGTTGACAACAGCCAGAGCTCTGGTTCCATCTTCAGCATTAAGGTCACCGTGGGGCATGTGTGGTGGTGGATACTAGAGAAAAGGCTGAAATCACAACAGAACTCTGGCCGACCAACTAGCTTTTAAGCTTCCCCTTTCTGTCTCCTGTGGCAGTATGAAGCCAGCTGGGTTCTGTGAGCTCATTCTTTGGTCACCTGCATTTTGGATGGCATGGCTGAAGGTAAGAAAACTGTGTCTGGGACCCTAGTTCTAATCTTGCACTTTTCAGAAGGCTTTGGGGGACTGAGCTTTCACAAATGTCACACCTGTGCATAGAAGCATATGGTAAATCTAATAGGTCTACTACTTCCAGTTATTTATGTAAATTATATAATTTGGTCTGCATATAGAAAAACTGAGTTATGTACAATTTAGCTGTAGTTATGTGATAATGTTTATGAAGCATCTTTGTAAGTCGATGGTTAGGATGACTGCATCTTCCTGGTTAAGTGGGAATAGGACTGGTCTCCTGCTTCATACGTGTGACAAAGAGTCCAAATTGGCTCTAGAGAGCAGACAGGTGGACGTACATCAGCCTGCATTGATCCCAGCATTAGGTTGGGTGATTCACTGGGATAAGATAAGAGCAAACACAGCAAAGATCTTAATACTGTTCTCCATCTGTGGATCCAGGAGTTATTGTGACTTAAATCAGTGAGCACATGACAGTCTCCCTTTACCTGACAGATCCTCCCTCCCTCCCTCACTTTCTTTCTCTCTTCTCTTTCTTTCTCCCTCTCTTTGAATTTCTTTTTTCATTAATTCTAAACTGAGGCTGCAAATGTTGAAACACTCTGTCAATGCCTCAGGTTGTCTTGGCACTAAAACTACCTAAGCATCTAGATGTTTAAAGTGGACATCTTAAAAAGAATGACATACAAAGAATCACATTCACAGCCTTGTATGTTAGTGTGCTCTATAAAGGGACAATAAAAGAAATATTGATACAGTGTCTCACTTTCCAAAAAGACAAGGGAAATTTATCTCAAGGAAAAATATTTGTAAATATCTTAAAAAGGGTTAGGTATGAAGTTGGGTTAATTTGTGTTTATGCAAATGTGTGTGTGTGTGTGTGTGTGTGTGTGTGTGTGTGTGTGTGTGTATATATATATATACACACACCCTGCAGTCTATCCATATTTAGATGTGTATGTAGATGTATACATCTATCTATATACATAGATGGCTTTTATGTATATGCATAAATATGTATGGATTTGGATAAACACACATATAACATATAGACCTTGGTATTCAGCTATATATGTGGGTATGCATATTGTGCTGGCTAGTATATATACATATATATATGTGTGTATACATATACATACATATATGGCATATTTATGTGTGTGTGTTTTAGGAGGAGTTACTATTGTACTATTGTTTACAATGAAACACCATGGCTACAGGCAAGGAGGAAAGGGTTTACTTGGTTATTTGCTTTACATTTCCACACTGTAGTCCATCATTGACGGAAGTCAGGGCAGGAAGTCAAACAGGGCAGGATCCTGGAGACAGGAGTTGATGTAGAGACCATGGACTGGTGCTGCTTACTGATTTGCTCCCCATGGCTTGCTCAGCCTGCTTTCTTAGAGAACCCAGGACCACTAGCCCAGGGATGGCTCTACTCACAATGGGCTGGGCTCTCTCCCATCAATCATTAATTAAGAAAATGTTCTGCAAACCTACCTATAGCTCAGTCTTATGGAGGCGTTTTCTCAGGTGTTCCCTCCTCTCAGATGACGGTAGCTTCTGTCTAGTTGATACAAAACTGGCTAGCACAATATGCATACCCATGTATATCGATGAATACCAAGGTCTATATGTTATATGTATATTTATATAAATATTTTGATTACTAGAATATATTTACATGTAAGAGATGTTTACTTAGATATATGTACATTATGTACATATAGATGTATATGATTAAAACAAATATTTGTTACATATGTATTTATATAACTACCTTATACGCTGAAATGTATTTGCATATAAGAAATGCTTACATGGGGTACATATATACATATGTACATATATATACATATATGGCTGCATACCAACATATATATGTTGTGTGTATATTTATATAACTAGTTTATGTAGTAGAATGAGTTTATATGTAAGAAATACTAATGTTTTATATATATATGCACATATATGTATGTATACCCAAATATCTATATCTCTCAGGCCTTATGGAGCTCTTGAGTTTCACTAAAGTGAAGAGCATCTTGTGCTCCTGTGTACCTGTCCTGGTGGTGGGCGAGGAGTGAGGCAGTGTCCATTAATTCTAGCATTTCTCTGCTCCTTGGTCTAGATATATGTGGTGTTGTGTAGACAATTGGCACATAATGTTTCCCTATAATTTTCCAGTGCAAATGACCATGTTTTTTAAAAACATCTGGGTACCATCTACCAACTGATGGCTGATAAATATTGATTTAATACTTATAACACTTTGGGCACAAAATTCCTTCCTGAGTAGCATATCTGGCTCATTTGTTTTTCCAGTCCCTCTGCAGAAGATCAGGCCAGCTGGGTTCTCAGTGAACTGTTTATCTGGGTGCCTATAAAGAGGCTGGCGTGGTGGGTGCAGGAAGATAGTAAACCTTTGTCTGAAGACCCGCTTCCCCATCTTGGGTTTTAAACCTATACCCACAAGTTATTACACCCGACTTTGGGCCAGTTTCTTTATCTAGTTGATTCAACAGCATGAATTGTGAGCATGCACTGTTTCACAAATGGTACTAGGTACTGCGTATATAATACTAGATAAAACAGACGTGGGGTATCTTCATTCTTCTGTGTAGGGCTCATACAAGGGCTATAGACAACACATGAAGAAAAAGAAGTAGAAAGTGTCACATTCTCCATTGCTCATTGGCAAAGCACTTCAATACGGTCCCAGAGTCAACCCAATTGAACGATAAATCTGTTCAAGTTATGAGGAGTACCAGAAATTGACAGAAGTCTCAGTATGAGACTCGTGCTGAGCCAGAACATTCCATCTTCCTTAGGAAGTTAAATGCTCCCTGACTCTCTTTCCTCTAGAAGTGTTTAAGAAGAAATTTGTGGCTTTACTTTTGAAGTTTGGTGTTTCACTCCTGTCTAGACAAATCACAGTGGCTCCCACTGGTGTTTTGAGAGGTCTCAACTTCCTATTGAGGACACTCTGAAGGCACATCTGTGAGTCTCACCGGCCTTTGGTAGGAGGTGGAGGTCAGCCTGGGTCACATAGAGGGATTCTGTCTCAAAATGAAAAGGAAAAATGAAAGAAAAATCAAGAGAACAATTGGAAGACTTGCTCTAGTATTATAATAGGCCCTGTGCCTGGAATTCTGTAATATGTAAGTTGCCCATTTGTGACCTAAGAAAATACTTGAGATGGAAGGAAAAATATAGCTTTTTAAAAAGGGGTGATAAGGTGAAAGAATATGAAGGAGGATTTTAAATATGGGCTTAAGTTGGATTCACAGTACTTCTGATATATCTTAATCCTTATTTTACTCTTTTTGAACAGGGCTGGGGTGAACCAGGACCTCACACATGCAGGGCATACCTCCAAGTCTAGCCTTGACCACATCTATACTTAGGAGGCAATGCCGAGGAAGAGCTGTTTCTACTCTCTGTGTGACTGTCTATGTGGCCACTGGAGGGCTGTACTCTGCCATGTTACGGCTTTTGACTCATCTCCATCAGTTACGGTTCCCTAATATTCTCCAGTCCACAGGTAGCTAGATATTCTGAGTGAATGTTTTGCTCAATTGTTGTTTTCAACATGAAATATTGAACTTTAATGCCCAGATTTCAGTATCTACCAAGCTCTCTGAAATACAGTTTCCAAGGTGACTGCCTAATCCACACAATAGGACATAGGAAAAAAATGTTAATCAAATCTTTTAATTCTCCAAGCTGTTTTGCTTTACAAAAGTAATACATATTCATAGATATTCAGTGGAAAGGAACACCAGGGCGGTGACTAATAACACTGTCCTCTGCCACTAGGAGCCAGGAGCAGTTCTAATAGGCAACCAGGAAGTTTTGCAGAGAAAAGTTTTGTAGGCTTAGTGTGTATGTGTGTGTGTGTGTGCGTGTGCATGTATGTGTGTGTGTGTGTGTGTGTGTGCATGTTGTATGTGTGTTAAGTGTTTTGTGTGTGTTTATATGTTATGTGTGCATTTTGTGTATCATGTTTGTGTGTGAGTGTTTATGTGTGTTTTACATGCACGTGTTGTGTGCTATTTATTTATTTATTTATTTACTTATTTATTTTGTGTATAGGTGTCCTGCTTGCATGTCTGTCTGTGTACCACATGTGTGCCTGGTACCTAGGGAGGCCAAAAGAAGGCATCATATACCCTGGGACTGGAGTTACAGTTGGTTGTGAGTCATCTCGTGGGTGCTGGGAATTGAACCTGGGTCTTCTGGAAGAGCAGCCAGTGCTCTTACCTGCTGAGCCAGCTCTCCAGTCCCAGTTTCATCTTTAACTTGATACTACAGCTTTAACGTTTTTGTGTCATTCAATGCATTTCAAAGATTGCTTACGCTTTCCAACTACAGCCAAGCCGTACTCCTGAATGCATGCTGGCTGCCCCGAGTTTAGCCTTGTCCTTAGAGAGCTCATGTTTTTAGTTATGTTGCTGCTGTCCCTGTGCACTAGAAAGAAAACAAGGGGCCATGCCCAAAGAGACTGTGAGTGAGCTAGGTATGGACTAGTGAAATTCCACAGGAAACACAGAAGAAGCTTTGTAAATGTCCACAGAATGAAAGTTAAAACACTGTTGAAAACAATGGTTAATCAGGTTTTGAGCAGCATCTTGGTGACTGTGACATTGATTCCTTTGTCTGAAATTGTCACTTTCCTTGGAGAGAGGAAACAGAAACAGAGGTGTGTAACTTGCTCTAAGCCACACAGCAAGGAAGGATAGGAAGTAAGTTTTGAGGTGTTTGAGGGTCCATGCTTTTTCTATGTGTTCTCTGTGAAGAGACTGCTTTGAACCTTTCTAAGTAAGATGAAGGCTTCTTGGTATCACACTAGATTAGTTGCATGAACAAAAAGCAAAGTTGCATGAAGTAAGTCCCTTTTAAATCCTTGACTCATGGTGATTCAGCATTGGGGTGTAAAACACTGGCTGATATGGGGTAGTGAAACATCTCAGTCCATCTGTGTGGCATGCCCAATGACCAAGTGAGTCATTAAGGAGAGGCAGAAGGAAGTCTAAAGCCACTTGGACAACATCTTCTACGCTGAGGACAGCTACTTAGAAAGCATGCCTTGTCTGTAGCAAATGTCAGCTGGAAGCACTGGCATCTAGAGGAGATAAGCTTTTCAACTGGGACAGTCCATGGACAGCCCACGCTCAAGAAAGGCACTGAGCCACTCCGCAGTCTCAGCAGTGCTACTGTCAAAGCCCCCTAGTGAGGTGTCCCCAGTAGAACAAAGATCTACTTGCTGATGATTACGACAGCGTGGGCACTAGAGTCAGGAAACCTCTGAAAAAGGTCCCACGAGGGAATCGTAATTCCATGCTTGGCAGTGTGGTGCTGAATGAGTGATTAGCATCTCTGTGGTCCAGTCTATTCATGCATGGAACTGGACAGTGAATGATTCTCTCCAGGTACCCGGAACAGTGCCCGCCGCCAAGTAACTGTTTCATGAAGGGTATCAACTCTTGTTGTCACTTTAAATGACCACGTTTCTGTAATTGCAGATCTGGTTCTTACCCTTCCGAGGCCAGCAGCCATATCTTTACCCTAGACCGTCCCCCGTCCCTCATTCCCACCATCATTGTGGGAACATCTGTAAATGGCATGGCCTCGGCTGACTCAGATTGCCCGGGAAATAGAGGAGAACCCACCACACATCAAGACTATATAATCGTAGGCGAGAACCTACCACACGTCACGACTGAGTGACTATAATCATGGGATACCTGCCCCGCAGAAACAGGCCACCAAAGAAGAGAAATCAGCCATGATATGGTTTGGAAGGGCTTGCGAGACATAATTCCAGATGGTATTATAGCTATTAAAAATGGGGGACCCATCTGAATAGATACAAAGAGGAAACAAGGGAGATGATGAAAACTGGCCCTGCTATCCATCAGCGGTCCTTGCTCCTGTGTTATGTGGCTTTGCTTTGAAGCTGGTCCTCTATTTGCCACTCATAACAGGTCACCAGACCTGATATGGGCCAGTTGGTAGCTATTTAAAACCCAGCTCATGTTACTCTGGCTGTGCCAAGTACCCATGTTGCGAACTGGTACATGGCTGATCTCAACAGACAGCATTGCACTGGGTCCTGGTCTCTGAAATTAAAGGCACCGTCTCTGTGATCCCCTTCTTTCTTTATGCAGAACTTCTTTTGGGAACAGCCTCTTGTTCACACCACAGGGGAAGTCTGGCTAGGCTGTCACTCTGATGGACTATATTATCAGGAACATTAGCTTTTCCTCCCTCTGCATTTGCTTAAGAACTTAAAAATTGCGGTGAACAAGAAACGCTAAATGGAATGAAATGACCTGCCAAGAGGAGACAGGGCATTCTCAAATGACTTCAAAAGTTTCCCCAGCTTCACAGCCCTGTAGGCTGAGTTTCTGTGCATCCTCAAAGCTGAGCTCTGCATTCCTCCCTGTCCCCCCTTTCTTCCCAAAGGCCGTTGGATGTCATTGATGTGGGAAGATTATTTCTTGAAAAGAAACCGCAATCGCCCCTGCTTAAGAAGCAGATGAGAGATTTGAAAGTCGGAGCGAGTGTGTTGAGCAAAGAAAGAATGGATTTGAACCTCACCTTCATCATCACACATTATGGCAGATTTCCAGAGAATGCCTAAGAAAGACAGGATGGCACACACCTGTAAGCCCAGCACTTAAGTGGTTCAGAAGATCAAGGTCGTCTTTAGCCACACATCGATTTCCAGGCCAGCCTGGGTTACAAAAGTCTTTGTTTCAAAAACAACCAAAGGAAGGAGCTAACAACCAAACAAAACAACCAAACAAACAAAACAGTAATGACTAAAAGAAAGAAGCGGTCTTCCACAAAATTTGAACAATTCCTGGGCTAAATTACAGTGATTTGAAGGTTAAAGACAAAGATACATAAGCATGGCAGAATGATGGGCTCACCAGTTAAGAGTGAGTACAGCTTTGCAGAGGATCCAAGTTTTGTTCATAGCACCAATGTTGTGCAGCACTAGAGTGTCTGATTCCCTCTTCTGGCCTCCAAGGGTACTGTGTTTACATGCACATAGCCACACATAGCCACACAGACAACACACACACACACACACACACACACACACACACACACACACACACACACATACACACACAAAACTATATATATATGTATATATATAACAATATTATACACACATACACACATATATAATTTTAGCTTAACATGTGTCTTGGTTGTTAACTAGGGAAAATAAATCAAACCTCTAACCCTGGAGTATGGGTATTAAATGCACCTTGGGCACATGCAACAGAGAGCCCCCTGTTGGAAAAAAAAAGGAAAGAACTGCCAGAACTTGAAAAAAACGTGGGCATGGGGCCCCTGCTTTCACTCAAGGCTAATGTAGGCAGTGGCCTCTGCGAAGATAGTCCGATTCTTCTCTGTGTGAGAATGAAAAGGTTCGCAAAGCTGGAAACACAAGACAGCAAGCTGCTCATGTCGTGTGTTGTGTTTACAAAAGAGCCATCAGGAAAACGGTGTGTGATCATTTTGCCATCTTCTGTTTCTGGTCCGATATGACCTGCCCGTCTTACTGGTGAATGGCCATGTTATGGTCAGGTTGTGGTATTCAGGCAACAGTCCCAATGGGACAGTTCACTCTTTCTGGTGATCATCAAGGGCATGCAAATGCCAATGGCATTCTGGAGCCCCAGTCTTCCCCCTGGCTTCCATCTAAACCTCGTCTGGCTGGGTCACAAGGGTGCTCAGTAAACGCTGATGGAATGAATGTCAGTATGAGGTCAATAGACCATGCTGCTGTGATGTTCTAGCACAGGGCAGAGCCCTCCACCCACGGCTTAGGACAGAGCAGAAAACCTAAGGTGGGATTCTAATGCTGACTGTTGTTCCCGGAACTGGCGAGGCCTGGATTTCTAGGGTGTAGGAGCTCTGACAAGGGGTGTACAGATACTTCTGTGAAGAAAGTATGGCTCTTTAGGAAAACACAGATTGTTCTTTGAAAAGTTTAGAACAGATCAGAAATTAGTAAATATGGATTACCCTCCCTCCAGGAGACAGGGTCTCCCTAGGTAGCTCAGGCTGTCCTTAAACTCTAACCTGCAGGCTCCTGAGTGCTGAGATTAAAGGCACCGTACAATTATGCCCATGCTACCAGCATCACTGCGGTTCCCTCTGGGAACCCCAAGAATAGAAGAATTTAGCAATGGACTCAAAAGGATTCTCAATGACAATGTATTAGAATTTAAGAGAAAAACAGTTCTGGGTAAGTGAAACTCCCAACTGCAGCCAGGAGGATAAAAATGTCCAAGCTTTAAAGTTAGGCTTGGACCAGAAGTAGGAAGCTTACTGAGAAAGGGAGATGTGATTCCAAGAATGGAAATGGACTGGCGAGCAGAGGAAAGAGCCCAAAGGCATCAGGCTGTGTGGGATATGGTCTTTTATAGTCACCCCCCGTTTATGCTCTCAGGGCTTTGCTTCTGACTGTACTAGTCAGGATTCTCTAGAGGAACAGAACTGATTGACTGATTGAATGAATGAATGAATATATATTTTTTATTCTATTAAAAATTCACATATATTCATATGTACATAAATATTATTTATATTCACACACATACATACACACATATATACACGTGTGTACACACACACACACATATATATGTGAGGGGGTTTATTAGAGTGGTCAAACAGATCATGGTCCAGCTGGCCCAACAGTGGCTTCCTATGAATGGAAAGTTCACGAATCCAGTAATTGTTCAGTCATGAGGCTGGCTATCTCAGCTGGTCTTCATCATCACAGGAATCCAGAAGAAGTAGCCAGCCTCATTGACTCTAATGCCAGTGAAGGAATGGACTTGCCAGCCAGAGTGAGGGCAAATAGGCAAAAAGCAAAGAGCTTCCTTCTTCCATGTCCTTTACATAAGCTACCGCCAGAAGGGGTGGACCAGGTTAAAGTAGATCTTTCTAC
The DNA here is from genome assembly GCA_902168415.1 of Peromyscus melanophrys. Classification (NCBI taxonomy): domain Eukaryota; kingdom Metazoa; phylum Chordata; class Mammalia; order Rodentia; family Cricetidae; genus Peromyscus; species Peromyscus melanophrys. Next base: position 27,702 of record CABHPR010154456.1, on the reverse strand, counting down.
TTCAAATAATCTACTTAAAATAAAATACTTCACAGGTGTACCCAGCCTTTTGGATTTGAGTTAATTCCAGATGTAGTCAAGTTGCCACCCAGAATGTCCACTACACTGAGCATGCTCTGTTCATTAGGCGAAGCCATGGGGAGGAAGGGCTTCCAGTTTCCCTCTGCAAACTGGTGGCTTTCACATATGAATCCTTTTGTGGATTTCTTAGTTTCTACTCTTCTATTGCATCTGTCACACCTGGCTGTTCCTTCCAGCTTTTTTACTTTAATAATGTATTTATCAAATTTTGGTTGTTTTCACATATTCTTTTAAAAAATTATTCTTTGATGATTTCATACACTTATAAAATGAATCTTAGTCAAGTATCCACTGTATGGTGATTTGAAAGAAAATGGCCCCATAGGCTCATAGGGAGTGGCCTCAATAGCACTATCAGGAGGTGTGGCCTTGTTGGAGGAAGTGTGTCCCCGGAGGTGGGCTTTGAGGTCTCAGATGCTCAAGCCAGGCCCAGTGTGGCACTCTCTTCCTACTGTCTGCTGATCCGCATGTAGAACTCTCAGCTGCCTCTCTAGCACCATCTGTCTGTGTCTTGATATACTTCTTGCCATGATGATAATGGACTGAAAAACCTCTGAACCTGTAAGCCAACCCCAATTAAATGCTTTCTTTTATAAGAGTTGCATGGTCATGGTGTCTTTTCACAGCAATAGAAACCCTAACTAAGGCACACCCCTCTCTTATTCCCACATGACATTTCCTTCCCAACTTCATGTCATTTGTTATGTATTTACTTAACTCACTCAGTTAGTGTTGTCTGTATGCCCATGGGCACAGGAATCATCCACTGGGACATGGACAACCTCCCACTGGCCACATTGCTAAAGAAAAGTGACTCTTGCTCCTTCAGCAGCCATTCACTACCAGCAGCTCCTTGGTTAGGAATAGGAAGCTCCCCCGACCCCCTCCATGCTGGTATTATTAACTGGCTTGGTCTTGGGTCAAGAAAAGACTTGGGAACCTATGATCTTGTACTCCAAGCAAAAAATATCATGAGAGGGGACAGAACACTTGTGATATATTTGGAACAGGGAGGGCTAATGGTCTTAGCTAGAATAGGAAAGAGGGAGAGGTAAAGTGTGGATTCACCGAAACTGAGAACACATGAAGAAGCCTTATGAAGCCTCACTGATTTGTAAACTAATTTAAAATATACTCTTTTTTGAAGGAGTTTGCACTGAAGTCCCTCACATTAGTGAACAATTTGGCTCCCAGAAGCCATGGGTTAGTAAATGAAAACCCCAGGCATGAAGTACCTCAGAGGGGCCCCAGAGGCACCCAAACAACACAGGCCATTGCCATTGCTTTTGGCTGTCCTGCCCTTTTAAAGAACCCTGGTAAGCAAATCACCCCCAGACCCTCCTCCCCAGCACAAGGAACCTCGGGGAGAAAGCTGAGGTGAGGAGCAGCCGGGGCACTGACCAGGTGGTACTCAGCGCTCACTCTGTAGGGCCGATCAAGTCATTTATTTACTCACAGCACTTTGTTGACATGTACTTCTAAGGGAAATGTACTGATAACGTCACGGAGCGGGCCAGATACATTTTCTAGGGAACAGACACCCCTCCTTGTCCTCCACCCTCCGACTCGAAAGCTGCATAGCCAATACACTGATTGCACCAGGGTTCCGGATCCAAGGACACTGAGACTAAAGATGAGCTGCACAGGAAGTTCTTTTCATTCTCTTGGAAGCATCCCTCTTCATCTCCTTCCCTGGCACTGGTATGAACTGGAGACATATGTAGCATGAATCTTAAAAGTTCTTATTAATAAAACAAACCTGAGGCCAGTTATTGGGGTGAACACTGGAAGGTCAGAGAGACAGAATAAGCCACAGCTATCTCACCTCGCTGAATCCTCAGCTGGTCTTGTTTCCTTAGACTGGATGCCCCGAGCCCTCATCCAGAATGGGTCTCAGCTGAACTGCTGCTAGAAGCCTAAAAGCTTAACCAGCCACATGCTTCTCCAGGCCAAAGGCCTCTCCAGGCCAAATGCTGCTAGTTTCTGGTCCTCACGCTTTATATACCTTTCTGCTTTCTACCACCACTCCCTGGGATTAAAGGTGTGGCTTTCTGGGATTAAAGGTGTGTATCACCATGCCTGGCCGTTTCCCATGTGGCCTTGAACTCACAGAGATCCAGAGGGATTTCTGTCTCTAGAATGCTAGGATTAAAGGTGTATGCTACCACTGCCTAACCTCTGTTTCATATTGTGGCTGACCTGTTCTCTGACCCCAGATAAGTTTATTAGCATACACAATATTTTGGGGAACACAATACCACCACAGACATACCCAAAGGTGTTAGAAATAATGACAGCATCCTGAAAGATACACCCACAGCAGCCACGGGAGAAGCAGAAAAGGATGCAGGGCATGCTTGGGCAGGCAGAGCTTAGAAAACACCAGAAACCTTGCCAGGGGTCAGCAAACCACCCACCAAGAGCGCAGAGGAGGCCTGTGAACACCAGGGGGCGGTCTTTCTCTATGAGGCCCGCGGTTCCCAGCTCCAGGTTCTAGGTAGCATGGTCACCTTCCTTTCTGTCTTTTTTATTTTTATTTATTTTTTTTTGTGGGATTCCAATTTTAATTCGTGAATTTTGTCTCATCAACTATTTGTTTCCATCTGACCGCACGGAGGGTGCCTCCCTAATTGGCAAGTCCTAGAGTCAGACCAGAGCAGAGAGGGGGATGAAGCTCAGAGTCAGTGAGCTTCAGGAGGCTGCAGTACAGGCTGCAAGGAGGAGAGATTCGAAGGGGCAAGCATGGATGCTCGCGGTGCCTGCCGAATGCCACTGAGGTAAGCCAGAAACTCGGGATTCGCTCTGTTCTGTCTAAAGGCTTATGTGTCTTGAGGCAGATTTGCCTTCTAATCATTCTCTCATTCTTCGTCATGGCCCTGGAGATGCCTTATCCATGTCGCTGGTTTCACCTAAACCTTTACCTATTACTCTCAATACCATAATCCTCAGACTTAATGACCAATCAATTTTGGACAAACATTTCATTCGATGGGCCATTTTTACTCAATGGAGTCGCACCTCAGTATTCAGAAGTGTGCGAAATCACAGGGGTATTTTTTTCCTGTATATGAGTATTAAGCATTCATATATGGCCGTGGTTAAGGCCACGGCACCAGCGCCAATGCTGGATTTGTGAGCTAACTTAGGATGTAAGCCTTGCTAACAACACAGGGGCTTTGGGAAAGCACGTGCTGGGCTTCATCTAGCTGACAAATGAAATTTCCATTTAGAGACAGGGCTCGTTCTGCCCATGCACATTTTTCATGTGGCTGTACAAAGAACAGTGAAGGCTGCCCAGTGAAGAACCAGTACTTCTTGGGATCTGCTGCACTATGGAGGTTTCCAACATGACCTACTTTAAACATGTTGTGTTCAGCCAAGAAGAGCTGAGGGTAGCTCTTGCCATGACGCTGCTTTCCCATAGGGCAGGACCTACATTTTCTGGAAGTATTCTATAAAGGTTAATTGTGTATGCCAAATAGAGACTACTCCAGACAAAGCTGAGAAGTACTAGGGGTAAGGTGAAGAGAATGGGTAGAGTACACAGTCTTGGGTTCAGTGCTCATCACCCTAAAGAAGCAGACATAAGCCACAATGAGTGAAAAACGGAGATGGTTTGGCATATTTCCTGTCACCAGAGTCCGGTCCGTCCACACCCAGTGTGATGGTGACAGAGGAACATCTGGGTGGAGGAAGTGGTCACACATTTCAATGCATTTTTGCCTGTGCCCTCAGCTCTGCTTCCACTTTGCCCGCAAACCAAACTTAGGCCAGAAATCTGGGGCTAGGTCAGCATGAGCTCTCCATCTCAAAGATTCGCTCTGTGATCTCCCGAGTTCTGTACCCTCAAAAGACTCTCGACTTTGAATACTGTTGAAGTCACACATCGGTATGGACATGACAGTCCATGATTTGACAGTTCTACTTGAGGAATAAGGTGAGATGACAGAAGTCTTGTGTCATTGTAAGGAGGCCCTTGGAAGATGTCACTTCATTAAAAAAAAAAAAAAGGAAAGGGGGGGTTGTGGTTCTGGAGAAGGAGGAGGGGAAGGAGGTAGGGATGTTGGAGGAGAAGAAAAAGGAGTAGAAGGAGGAGGGAGAGGAGGAGGAGGGAGAGGAGGAGGAAGAGGAGGAGGAAGAGGAAGAGGAGGAAGAGGAGGAGGAAGAGGAGGAGGAGGGGGAAGTGGTGGTTCTGCATCTAGGTTGCCCATCCCACAGGCAGTACCATATCAGCTACATTCAAGTCCAGCCCTTTTATGAAAAGCCAGAAGAAGCTGGAAGCATTGCAAGCCGTGTTTATGATATCATTTGAGGGACAGCTGGGGTCAGTGTTAAACTTTAAACCATCAGATGCAGAGAAGGCAGCTCTTGCATAACAATAAGCACAGGCTGTCACATTGAAAGGAAAATAGCCACATTTTCACCTTGGAAAATCTATTCTAAATAGGACAGTAATTGTTTGGAGAAAGCCATTCAGTGACCCTCCCCCCCCCCACCCCCCAAGGATGGCTCAGGAATAAGGTAAACTTTTTATTATAATTTATACAATGTGGTAATTTTTTTGAATCGTTTAGAATTTTTTATAGACTGATAACAGATCCGACAAATTGCACACAGCCTCCTGCGCTGGCAGGGAGACAAGCTTGGATGACCTGCTGGGGCTTCTCATCCTCTAATGTCTGTGAGTCTTTGAAATACATCCCAGAGCTTAATTATGACAGCAATCTTTATTATTCTGAGCTCCCAACAGCATACTTCATGGGAACAATGTAAAAAGCAAAGAGTGGGTGCTGTGGCCGTGTTTTTCACACAGAGTGTGGAGCATGTGAGGACTTCGAGCCCCCCCCCCCGATTTTAGGCGCATGGAAGGTTGAGGGAGGTGGAAGGTGGACTGGGGAGAAGAGGGCTGCTAGTGGGGAGCTCGTCAGATTCTCAATTATTCTTTCACGGTCGGATATGAATCATTCACGGATATCCTTCTTGTTGAAAGAACAACTGTGTTATTTTTGAACCTCGAGATTATGGAGACAGCTACATTCGTGCTCTTCACTGCCTACCATAGCCAATCATGGTCCACCTTCTCCCTGGGATAGCTGTGTGTATGAGAATAGAGAATCAGATCATTCTGTGTTTCCAAAGTTTCTACCTTCGGAGTAGTGGTGGGGTGTGGTGGGGGGCGTGGTGAGGGGCAACAGGCCATACAACTTTGCATGCTCTCCCTAGAGTTGGCAACTCATGAAACCTGGGTATAAGTTTCTTTCCAAGGTAAGAGATTTCCTTGGAACAGTATGAACTTTAATACTGTGTGACTGCACCCTCATCAGAATCTTCCCAGTTTAGTCTCCAACATCCTGTACAAGTTCAGATTCAGAATCCTGCATTGAACTAAGCTGCAATGTCCCCTTAGTCTCCTCTAATCGGTGACAATTCTTCTGTTTTCCCTTGTCTTTTGTGACCTTGACAGTTTTAGAGAATGCTAGTGAAGGACTTATCAAACGTATCTTGTTTTGGCTTGATCTGATGTTTGGGAGGTTGGAGCTATGGAGTTAGGGAAGGACTACTGTGGAGATATTATATACTTCTCAGGAAATCATGTCAGAGGGCTCCCAGTGAGAATATATTATCTATCAACCATGATTACAATGTTCTACAGATGACAGAGGAACATACCAAGTCAATGACATACAACTTATCCCATTTATGTGAATGGGCCAGATTCAGAGAAGCACCTCTTGCTATTAGGTTAGTGGGCATATAAGTAATTGGCCGGCATGGTCATCAAACAAAAACCCAGTGCTTTGATTTATTAATTGGGCTTGCATTTTCTATTTCCATGCTTTATAACTTGTGGCCATCAAAACATAAAAATAGGTCTACATGCATGTCTGGGTATAACATGACTCAACAGATTATTTCCCAAGCCTATTTTATCTTGACACTGACTGTAAAGGGAGAAACCTACCCATCAATAAGCTTCATGCTCGCAGTTCACTGGAGGAAAGAAATACATATTAAGTTGCCATGTCTGAGTTTGGCTGCTCTTTAGTTTCAACAGGAAACTAGCGTGTGGGAGCACAGGATGTAGCAATACCAACTGACTAGCATCCCCTAGTCTCTCACCCACCCCAGTTACACTTTCTCATTTGCATGGGCACAGATGGTTCTTGGGAGGTGGGTGAGTCAGGTACACTATAATCTCTACAAATGGGAAAAAGAAGAAAGAAAGAAAGAAAGAAAGAAAGAAAGAAAGAAAGAAAGAAAGAAAGAAAGAAAGAAAGAAAGGAAGGAAGGAAGGAAGGAAGGAAGGAAGGAAGGAAGGAAGAAAGAAAGAAAGGAAGGAAGGAAGGAAGGAAGAAAAGAAAAGGAAAGGAAGGAAGGGAGAGAGAGGGAAGGAGGGAGGGAAGGAAGGAAGGAGAGAAGAAAGGAAAGGAAAAGAAAAGACCAGAAAGAAGGAAGAAAGAAGAAAAGAAAAAAGAAAGGAAAAGAAAGAAAACTAGGCTGGATCCAACTACTTGGGAGGTTGAGGAATGAGACAGAGAAGTCACTTGACTCTGAAGAGGAAGAGCAGCCTGGACTACAGAGGAAGACTCCATCTCAACAAGCAAATGATGTAAAATTCGTAAAACAACGAATACTAGGGTGGATGGAGAGATGGTTCTACAGTTAAGGGCAAATACTGCTTCTCCAGGGGACCTGGACTGGATCCTCATCATCCAGACAGAAGCTCACAACTGTAATTTCAGTTCTCGGGGATGCTACGCCCTCTCCTGGCTTCTTACAGCTGGTGCACTTACGTACGTGCAGGCAAAACACTCCCACACGGAACATAATAAATAAAACTTTAAAGAAGAAAGAATGAATGACTAGACAGACAGAGCCAAACAAACAACCACTGCTTGGGAAGGTTCAAAGACTCGCCAAGGTCAGATGGCAAAGAGTGCAGAGCCACCGGGATGCAGGAGCCCAGAGGTTTAGTTTACTAGCTTGTCCGTCAGTTCGTGCCAGCAAGAGAAACTAGGGCTCTTGCAGAAGAAAACGGTCCAATATGTAAGCAGGTGATTTGAACTCTGAATTTATTACCAGGTTGTTACAAAAGCTGAGGATCCTTAGTAAATCACTCCAACTTCCACTTGGTGGTTGTTTTCTCTGTAATAAAATGTTCCTGGGGTCTACTTCTAATTTAATGTAGAGATGAAAATTGCCCATCACCTGTTTCACCCGAGGTGTTATTGATGCCCAAATAACATTTCCTAGATGAGGACCATTCTACTTGTCACCTTCTTTGGAAACTCAGGTTAATGAGCACAATCAGCAATGCACAAAGCAGTGTTGGAAGTTGGCGTGGGAAATGCTCAGTAATTATAACAACTCCTAGAAAAGCCACAGGGAAAAAAAGAGAGAGAGAAAGCGTTATGGAAATGCCTCACACACTAGTAAGAATTATGACGTCTCTGTAAACTTAGCCCCAGAGGCCAGGGTAATACAAGCAGTTGGCAAACGTTAACTTAATCCAACAAATATATGGGTGGCATAGATCATCAGAATCTGTAGCTGGATGGGGGTTTGAAATGGTAGGATAGTTTGGAGTTTGGGACAGACACTTTTCTTTACATCAGTTGCAGGCTCAAGGTTATATGGAGCAGGAAAGAGGTAGAAGGTGTAGAAATTGTCCATGTTCCTTCTGTCCTCACAGACACATAGCCTCCCTCATGACCCACATCACCCACAAGAGCCATGGACTTGGAACAATCACCAATGTGTCATTATCTGAATCCACAGTTATGTCAGGCTTCACGGTGGGCTGTATATTTTATTTTAGATACATTCATTGTAACAACATAGTAACATCATGCAGAGTAGTCTTGCTACCCTGAAGTCTCCTATAGTCTGTGTTGTAAAATATTATTTTAAGGTGTGTTACTTTTGTTTATGTTGCATTTGTTTAACTCTGTGAGGCTGTGTTACTGTGTTGTCTAAAACATCTGATGGGCTAATAAAGAGCTGAATGGCCAATAGTGAGGCAGGAGAAAGGATAGATGGGGCTGGTAAGCAGAGAGAATAAATAGGAGGAGAAATCTGGAAGAAGGAGGAAGGAGGAGTAAAAAGAAAGAAGGAACAAGAGAACAAGGAGAGGAGAATGCTCGGGGCCAGCCACACAGTAAGAGTGAAAGTAAGATTTTACAGAAGTAAGAACAGTAATGAGCCCAGAGGCAAAAGGTAGATGGGACAATTTAAGCTAAGAACAGCTGACTAGCAACAAGCCAAGCTTTTATAATTAACAATAAGCCTTTATGTGATTTATTTGGGAGCTGGGAGGTGGGCTCCCAAAAAAGCAGAACAACCAATAACCATTCTGCCTATTTATTCTTCCATTCTCTCTCTTGCCAATATCCGAGGATCACTGATTGGGTATTCTATATTATTAACATTACCACCACCACCACCACCACCACCACCACCACCACCACCACCACCACCACCACCACCTCTCTTTTTTCAGAATGTTATTACTGTGTGTCCTTTTAAGATTCTAATTTTACTTAGTGTAATTGTGAGTTTTCCTAATTCTTTTCCATTCTGTTTTGTGGTGGTAGGCATCAAAATAAGGGGTCATATATGCTAGGCAAGTGTTCTTTCTGAATCTTTTCATGGTCTGAGGATAACTTTTTTTTTTAACTATCAATGAATAATATTCCATTTTCTGGATGATCCAAAGTTCTTTCTATCCGTCGTTATACTGAAAGACATCTTGATCATTGGTAAAATTTGGCAGTCACAGATCAAGTTGTAACAAGCATCATGGTCAGGTGTTTTGGAGACATGCATTTCCAATTCCCATGGATAGATAAAAAGACAGCAATTACTGGCTCACACCCTGAGACTAGGTTTAATTTTGTAGCAAACGTTCCAATTGTCTTGAAAAATGCCAGTATCACTTTGGACTCCAACCAGCATGAGATCAGAGCTCCCCTTGCTTCACTGGATTTGGTGCTGTCTGTGTTCTGGACTGGTTGTTTTAGGTGGGCCTTGCAGGGGTAGCTCATTTGGCTAAACCTTTCTGAGTGCAGAATACAGACACTGAGGCAGGGATCAAATCAGAGGTGTGCTTTAGAAAGACAGTTTTCACACTCCGTGGAGACTGACAGGACGGCCCGGGTGACGTAAGTGTAGAAAATGTGAACACACAGGGGAGTCACAGCTGTTCAGACACAGACACTTTGAGACTAAACCAAGCCATTGGCAAAAGAAAAGATGAGGGCAATGGATTTGGAACACATCATGAATGTAAAGAGAGAGGAAAAGAGCTCCGTTGAGGTTGATTAAGGAACCACTGTCTTCTCCGGGTAAGTTTAAAGGAAGTTCTGTGTTTGTGTACATAGATAGCCTGTATCCTTTGATTGCGACACCCCACAGAGCATGGAGTCACTGGGAGAATCCTGCTGGTGCTTTTAAGTGACAGATTCTCAAACACTTTTCAGCCATTTGATTTTTCTCTCCTGTGTCTGACCACAAGTTTGGGGTGAGTAGGATTCTCTTTGCCATAGTAGTTTTGTTAGTGTCAAGTGGCATAAGCAGTGGACGCTCAAGGCACCATGCTGCTTCCCTGACTGCCTGGGATCCCGAGGAGGAAGTAAGAGCTTCTTAAGCAGATACTTGGATTTCCGATATTGACTTACATGCACAGAAGATGAGAAGCCATAGCCATCGCCACCACTGCTGAATCCAGCTGGATCAGAACTGTCTTCATATGCTACGGATTCTGAAGGCCTCAATTACTTTATCTTTTCCCACTTTAACCGACAAGCAATGATTGCCTGTATTTATGGGACACAAGGAGGACTGTGGAATAATTAAGTCAAGCTGCTTTAAAAATCTATGAAGTTTTTACTGTTCCTCAGAACCTGCTATAAATCTTCAAAATGCTTCTTTGCTTGGTGGGCCTTGGAAACACAGGGACAAACACGACCCACATGAGGGGTGACGGGACCTCAGGTGTAAATGCCGAAACACCACGGAAAGCCAAATGGCATACAGAATAGCTCTAGTCCTAAGCCAGCTGACCCCGTCCTAGGAAGAGGCCATCAATGAGTCACATCCCTGTTTAGAGAGATGTGTGTAGACCACCTGGATTGCCCATGGCAGTCTCATTTCAGCAGGGAACTTCTGAAGCCAGAGTTGAAACTGCAATGGAGAATCACGCCTTTTTTCTGGCAACAAAGCAGAGAGAGGGGGTGTCTAGGCAAAAACAGATCCTTAGGGAGCTTGCAAACTGGAACATGTCACAGATTTGTTTGGAGGAAAAGCAGTCACAGGGCTGCGATTGACATCAGTTCATAATGACAGCTAGCTACTGATGAGTCAGAAGAAAACAACTGACCCATAGCTTAAAAAAAAAAGTAAATAAATAAACACAGGTTGCAACTTTTAAAGTCGCCACAAGAGGGCGCGATGCACCTATGAGGAAATCTTCCCTCAGGAAAATTTCCGAAGACTTTTGAGACCATTTCTAAGGATGATTGAGGTCTGGTCAAACAGGAAAAGGACATGTGGGGAAGAGGTGGCAGGAGATAGAGACTTATATCCTTGGAAGGCTTGGGGAAAGTGTGGGCTTCAGTGTTTACAGGGATTTTAGAGTCTGTGTTCCCAACAGTAATGAAAACTCAGCTTTGACAACTCACCCTTGTTGCTCTTATGTGACTCTCCTGTGGAGAGAGATCCAGGCTTGGGAAAGTCTCCCTAGTTGTCCAAAGGCCGCCTTTGGATAAGTAGGGCAGGAACTTAGGTTAGCAAGGGATTTCTGAGTCTGGTAAATGACGTTTAGGTGTAGAGGTTTTGGAGTGTCAGGCTGTCCCAACATCAGAATCTATGATAAAAAAACAAAAACAAAGAAAACAAACAAACAAACAAAAGTCAACAAACAAAACAACAACAAGAAGGGAAAACAAAAATGGAGGAAGAGGGCTTAAGAAACACTTGATAGACAGCTCAAAGTTCTGATTCTTTCTCAAGATGGTGCAAAACAACAGAAACTTCCCAGCAACACTGGGAGTCAGGGCTCAAATAAGCTGATTTTGGCACACACACACACACACACACACACACACACACACACACACACACACACA
>CABHPR010154456.1:0-16485 GCA_902168415.1 Peromyscus melanophrys | reverse complement strand
ACACACACACACACACACACACACACACACACACACACACACACACAGAGTCTATCTGCTGACAACCTAACTGCAGAACTGACAAATCTTCACGTTATATTTAAGTGATTTTCCCAACAATCCTCACAGTTAAAAATATGCCACACAAATTACTATCCTGCCTGGTGAAATCTGCAAGACTGTTTTCTGCCGTTTATTTCAAAAACATTTTGGCACTTTGTGCAGAAGTGGTGGCCTTTTCGGTCATGCTGGGGGGCTCCTCAGTTTTACTTTATTATTAAGTCAAGAGCCCTAGAGATCCACAGAAAAACAAACAAGGTGTCTGGAAGGGTGTACTGGGGGGACAGTTAACTACAGCATGCAGAAAAGGCGCTCAGAGCTGGAGCGCCTTTTCTGTCTGATGATGCCCTTCCTTTGAGGACTTCCTGTCACAAATGCGGGTAGAATTCCAGCCTAGGCCCTAAGGACCCGAGTCTGGGTGCTTATCCTGTGAGAGCTCAGCTTTCAATGTGATCCATTGCCTGCCCAGGCTCACCATCTGAATATTACCCACTCTGCAGCAGCGGCGGGAGCGCTCCTACAGGGGACCCGGACCTGAGCTGTGCCTTTGGCCAGCAGGTGTCACTGTGGAACTTTTAAAATGGGGAAGAAAGGCTGGTGCTTTAGGGAGCCGGGCCCCAAACAAAGGAGCATGAACCCAAACTGCATAAGGGTCATGGAGCAGTAATAGATGTAGATTTTAAACCTGCTTCCCAGCTGGGTGTCATGTTGGAAGCCTCGCATCCCAGCAACTGTGAGTTTGAGCTCAGTCTAGGCTACATAGTGAATACCAGGCTACCCAAAGCTATGCACCAAGAACCTGTCTCAAACGCCAAATAGCAAACAGAGTAAACTGAGCAAAAGCTTCCTTCCAGGGCCCCAGTGCTGTATGCACACTACATCTGGCTTGTATTTGAACTCTTCATGCCTTTTCATTTTTCCAGTTCTAAAAAGGTATCTAGGAGCTGAATAAACAATTATCTATCAGACAGTTCTTTTTAATGTTCCTCAGTTATACAAAGTAATGATTTTAGGACACTTTGACACAAGTATACAATATACTCTGACCACAGTCAGCCCAACATCCTCTCTAGCCCCTTCCCAGGCAATAAAAAGATAGGTATCTATATCTCGAAGTGACAATGACCATGTAAGGGATTTTCTTTTCCCCTTGGAAAGGAATTTTTGTTGTATTACTTCTCAGGTAACAGAAGTCTGGAGATGTTGTGGTAAGGATCAGGGAATCCAAAAGTATAAACTCAGATTCTGGCTTTGCCTTCCCTTTGTATATGTTGCTTGGGGAATTTGCATAATTCTGAGCTTTGAGACTGAGTTCCCTGACAGAATAATTGGGAAGATTCAATGCAGTGATGTTCATGGGAGAAGGCCATGCAGTTCTGAACTTAGACACATCCATGGATTTGTTTCCACTTCACTGGGATCTCAATACTTTTATTTCATTCAGGATTATCATGTGTACAATATGGTAGATAGCACCAGCCGCAGACCCATGCATGTCTCCTTGAGCTCCGGTTTGCATCCCCCACCCATGCCAGCCATCTTTGCTACACTGGACCCTGGGACTCAGGTAAAGGTCCTGTCCATCATATTCCAGGCCTCTCTGTTTAATTCATTCCCTTTGGTGGTGCTGACCCTCTTTTCTGAGCCTAGGTTGGGCTTGCTTCAATGTCTCCTTAATCACCATGCCCCGCATTCAAACAGAACTCTGACTGATAATGCAGTTCCCAACATTCCTTTCTGTCATGATTGATAGTCAGGTGTCCTACCTCAGATACCCTGAGTGTCTTGAGAAGTTTTTTCCCAACCTCCTATTCTGGGCTCCACTCAGGTCCACGGCCTCAAAGGTGTATGGGAGCCATGAGAATGCAGCTTTAACACACACTCTAGACTCCGTTAGGAAACACTGTTTGCCTATATCTTTGACTTCAAATCATATCTACCTTCAAATTTGAAGTAGCCTTACTGATAGAACTCTCTTTAAAGCACTAATTTGATCTCTCCACTATGCATCCCATGTTGCCTGCTTCCTGGACAATGGACTTCATTGCACAGCTAGGTAAAGTCATTCAGTTTTAGGTTCAATGATGACAATGACAGCATGCGTCTGACCTATTACATGGAAGAGTGTCTGTCTTGTGGCAGGCATCTCTGTACAATAGCTACCTATTGATACTTGTCCTGGCACAGCCATTTCCTTCCTCCTTGGACTTTCCTTTCCTCCTTGGACAAAGCATGGGCCCTGGCACGGCCCCAGGAGCTACAGCTCTTGATACAGAGTTCAGGGCAAAGAATGCAGAGTCTGATGTAGAGATGCTTGGACTGGGAGTTAGGAGCATCAACTCTGATAAGTGTGCTGACCATGTGCTTCTGCGTTCTCCTTGGTGAGGCTCCCAGACACACCCCTCATCTCAAGCTCAGTGTGCATGTGTACTCCATAAGGGGCTACCAGCAGATAGTCCCTGGTCACCCTTTAGGCCTTGAAACCAAGAGTCATTCTCTCTTGTGAGCAGATAACAGAGCAGAACCTGATACATAGTTGAGGATTTAGTCCACTCACAGTGTGGTTCTGGTCTACCAAATTCATGTATCTTTTATAATTCTGTAGTAATTTCTTGTCTTAAAAATCAAGCAACTCGCAATAAGAATTCACTTGTTTCTCCATGGAATTCTTTTTTTTGTTACTCAAGGTCTTTAAAGGCTTCATATCCTAGCCTCTCCTTTAGCCTTCAATGAAGTCTCATTCTCCCAAACTCTCATTCTATTGCTGAGGACCAACCATTCACTCAGCATTTCCTGAATACGGCCTGATAGCCTCGCTTATTCTCACACTTGCATACGACGCATCTGTCCAACTGGTTACAAGCCTCACAGGAGCAGACGCTAAAGTTTACATTTGTTTTCAAATGCTTTTTTTCTCTTAATTGCTCAATGCTTGAATGTTTGTGTACTCCATTTCCTCCTGAATGCTTATTGTTTAAGAGTATCTCTCCTGCACCAGGTCTCACACATACTTACGAAGCAAATGGAGGAAATGCAACTTATTTGTATTTCTAGGGGAAGGGAGCTGGAAAGTAGAGTATAGTCACCCCTCCCCTCCCACACACACAAAAATGCTTTCAATTATCCTTCCTCTTACCAGTCCTCATACAGCATGGGAATGCAGTGTTCTCTTTGTACAATGTATGCTTTGTAACTGCTCCTGTCAGGGTGATTAATGGATAGTGGTTTGTGACCAGGAGCCTCCATGGTGACCCAGTGGTCAGCTGAGGCCACCTTGTCTCAGATATTTCTATTCCCACATGAGATTTTTTAAAAAAAAGATGTCTTTGCAAAGGAACTAAGGTTGCATTATGGACATCTTTGCATATGGAGTCCTGGAGGCTGGCGATGGCTAATTGCATCCAGGCAGGAAGTCCAATTTGCCTGCCAATCCCTCATAGCTGGGGATGGGATGGTCACTCTAGGCCAGAGCTTTGAGCCAAATGTGTTCTCTTCCTTGTGGCTGTCTGCCTTCTGCTCGGGCCTGCTATAACCTCTCCTGACATCTCAGGCTGACAATCTCTTTGGTGATCAAACAGGGGCAGCAATTGGAGAGTAGGACCTATCTTTTCCCACAATGGCTATTGTTTCTGCCCTAACATACATTCACTGTGTTATATATGTATATGTTGTAAATGTACATGTTGATTCTGTTATATATGTTCTGCCTTCCTTTGCATATGTTCTTCTCCCTTGAAACTCCAAAGCCACTCTGCTTTATATCTCCTCTGGTCCCTTGGAAAATAGCAATGGCTGGAGCCAAGGGTTGGGAGGAGGCTTATATATGGGGACAAATGACTTTGATCTGTGCTATCCTTCTACTGTCAATGTCCAGACAATGTCCCTGGTCCTTAGGAGCCAGAGGTGGTGTACTAGAACTGATTTGCTAATACTGGTGGGCCAATACAGCATACTAGTGCACATGGATGAGAGAGGTGTAACATGTGAGAGGTTTTCTCACAGCCCTCACTGAAAACACAAATGACTTATATAAATCCCCATAGCATTTATTCCTTCAAGCACCCTTATAAGGGTAGTAGAAAGAGTCCTGGAAGCATTCTCCCTAATCAGCCATCTGAAGTAATGGCACAAACCATACAGTCACGTTTTGGATCCAGCTCAGCACTCTGTTAGGTTGTAGACCTAACTTGGTCAATTCCCAATGATCGACGGTGCACTTATTACCAGGTGGCTCCGTTACACGGGCTGAAAAAAAAAACTAATAGAAAATAGTAAATGCTTAGACTATATATTAGCGAAGGGCCTTTCCCTCCTTTTTATCCATTTTCCTGGGTGCAGCATGAACTGTCGGCAAGCATGTGGGTGGAGGCATTTCAGGATGGAGGTACAGGTGGGTAGAACAGTTAGTTCCCTGACTTGTCAAGTTGGTCCCTTTCTCACTAACAATGTCACCTCGACTTTCAGCTCTCTGAATCTCGATCATTTTACCTACAGAGAGTGCTAATTGTAACTCCTAAGTCATTTGCCTGTGTCAGGGGTGCAAATTTAACATGTAAGACTGTTGAGAGGAGTGTGGACACACCATAGAGTCTGTAGACTGAGCATGCATGCCCGCATGCCTTCATCTTTCCATATCCCTCTGGGCTTCTACAGCTGCCTTTAGCTCATGAAGAAGTACTTTGTGCTTTCAGGAAACCTCCCCAACAATAGCCCCCCGCCACAACCTCTGCCTTGGGAGAGAAGCCTGTTGCTCTGGTCGGGTGTTGTTGAAATGTGTCCGCTCTCTACACGGGTGTACATTGCTGTTATGCATGTTTATTCTGGACTTACTATGTTCCAGGTTCATGCAGTACAGTGGATGACAGGCAGTCCCATTCCTTCTGTGATCTTAGGCAGAGAAGTGACATCCCAGACCTCTTGAACCTGGGGGCATAGAGTACAATACCTGCTGGTCATTTCCCAAGGATCATCAATGGCACGGGAGTTAAAAGGAGACCCCAGAGAGATCTTATATTCTCAGAGTGGGATTAGTTAAGGGTCAAAAGCCTTCCTGGGTCAATGGTAGTGAAACTGAGGTAAGAACGACAGATGTGCAGTATTGGCAGTGTGACCCTACAGGAAGGTGTTTTCTTGGCGGAGGGAATAGATGTAGAGGATTCAAATAGGAAGGCACCCACATGTATGAGGTAGGAAAAAGAGGCATTCTGCCTGCATTTTTCACTCCTAGGTAGACTTGAGTCCTACCTGCAGGGGTGTAGGAGAGTGGGTATGGACTGACTATGCTGTGGCATGGAGAGGGGTGCCCCCTGCTGGTTGGCCTTAGTTGATGCACTCACCCCATTTCTGTTTTGAAGATACAGAGTTGCATGAATCTTATCCATGCTGGTATGATTCATGGCAGTTTTAAAATGAGGAACTAAGAGATGGAATTAATTTTTCTGGTCACCAACTTAGAAATGACTGAGTTGGAATCTATGCCCAGGCTGTAGGGTAGAGATTCTCACCTGAGCTAGTAATGGATTAGGTATGTGATTAAAACAAGAAGTCAATGAAGCTGTCAGGACAGTCTCCCTCCTAGGTCCTATACCACTTACCCTCTCGTTGGTAGGCTGAAATGACCATTGTTAGTTGTCAAAAAATATCCAGTAATCTTCCAGCACAGCCCCAGGAAGTAGTCTTGACTCAGCGACATAAAATGCTCAGTTTATAAGGGGTATTGCTGCATTTGGTATTTTTATTAGCCCCTTGTGCACACTAAGCCATATGAAACAGAACACAAAAAAATTAAGAAATATTTTTAGAGATCATTATGAAGATATTTTAGTTAAACAATAATTAAAAAAAACTCTGTTAAAAATCTTTATTATTAGCCGGGCGGTGGTGGCTCATGCCTTTAATCCCAGCACTTGGGAGGCAGAGGCAGGCGGATCTCTGTGAGTTCGAGGCCAGCCTGGTCTCCAAAGCGAGTTCCAGGAAAGGCGCAAAGCTACACAGAGAAACCCTGTCTCGAAAAACCAAAAAAAAAAAAATCTTTATTATTTTTCCTGTTTGGACATTTTCCTGCCTTCCAATCTGTAACATTTTATTAACTAATGATTACACCCACTGGTTAGAGTCCTATTCTCACGAAACACAATCAGGAAATCAAAGGAGACTGGTGCCCAATTTCATGAAAAGACTTCTGCTTTGGTTTCTGGTGCACCAATAAATAAGGAGGGATCATGGGCATTAATGTACTTGAAATTTAAATATAAAAGGCCAATTTGACTTCCAGAGTTTTCGTTTTGTTTTGTTTCCCCAAGGATTAGCAAAATATATTAAGATGAGCCTAGGGAGTGATTACTTTTTAAAATGAGAAATAGATGTCTCACTCACAGGCCGGTTTCCTGCCTTTCTAAAAGAGAGTGTCAACAAAAATTAAGTCAATGCAATGTAGTCAGAACAAAGAATAATACCCTTGGGGGCGAAGTCAATGTCCACGACATCTCGCAAATCTACCTTAGGATTTTACAAAGTGGTGACTGTGTTTATAACTCAAAAACAAAGAGACCAGTAAATACGCCATGTTTTAGGCAGGGCCTCTGATGTGCTAGTGCAAGGTGAGGTACTGAGCTAGACAGATGATGGCTCAGCCAACCAGAGTGCTTGCTGTCCTTGCAGAGTCCTCCCACTACGCATGTCTCATGTCAGACATCTCACAACTGCCTGTAACTCCAGCAGCAAGGGTCTGACACTCCTTCTGGACTCCCAGGGACCCTGCACTTACCTGCACACAACCCCACATTGACACACACTCACTTTAAAATACTTTAAAATACTGAAAGAAAATAAAAGGATGGGTGGGGTGCTTTGTAAGAAAGGGACAGGGTACTATCTCAGTCTCTGGGTAGTTTGGGAGAAATCGCATCTTGGGCAGAGGTGAGGAGAGGTCAGCCTTGCTTCAGGAATCTGTGGTTTGACCCCATGGGAAGGTCAGCATGCATGGAGGGAAGATATGTGTACAGCTCAGCGCATATTGCAGATGTTTCTATTGAATAAGACAAACACTGCTTGTTCTTTCTCATTCATGAAAAGTCAAATACCTCTATCTGTGTATCATCTATGTTTGTATCTATCTGTAACTATGTAAATGACTAGAAGTGAGAAGGAGAGTATTTGGGGGAATAATATAGATTATTGGCAGAAGGGGGGAGGAGGCAGGGGTGATGGGATATGTATGAGCAAAGCACAATGACATAAGAACATTCCATAAAGGAACCCATTGGTTTGTATGCCTACCAAATAAAAACATTCAAGTCTAGCTGCTTTGCGTCTGAGACCACGTTCCCAACTTCATTCTGATTGCTACAGACCAATGCTGCCTTTATGCTGATTTTCTTACTGGCCAAGGAAAAGCCCTTAAGCAAAGAAGACAAAATGGAATCTTAATATTATTAGCCTTTTAAAACGGTGTTGTGGATGCCTTGGTTGACTAAACTGTCAATCTTCCAAAAGCCGCCTTTCTGCTGTAAGATATGATGAATGATGAATACCACCTTACAACATGGACGGCAGGAGCCAATATGGTGCGTCTGTGTGTCTGCATGTGAAGTGGTATGGGAAGCTCAGGATGTCCACCTGCTGGGTGAAAAGATACTAATATGTCGTAATATTAAGTTTAGAATCACCAGGAATTTCCCCTGTCGATTATAATATATATTAGAGATACTTTCAATCATCGAAGTCTAAAGAACAATATAATGGGTCTGCATCTTCCAGCTTTCACAATGAGAGTCTCCAAGTCTCTTTTCATCTATTCTTAAGCCCACTCCGTGCTGGAATGCTTTAAAGCATTTGGTATTTGCTCATCCACCAATGGATACCATCCCCCCAATAGTCAAAGTGGTCCCTTAAAGGTAAACTCCAGCACTACTCTCAACAAAATCAACATTTTTCTATTATCATCAGCTATCCAGACCCAATTAGTTGCCCCCAAGTTTTGGTTCATATGGCGTGTGTATGTGGGTACACCTGTACATGCATTTATGTGTGTATGCCAGAGGTCAATGTTAGATGTCTTCCTTGATCATTTAAGTTGTGAAGATAAGGTCTTTCATGGAACCTGGAGCTTATCAATTAGGCTAAACTGTCCTGCCAGTGACCTCCAGGACCCGCCTGTCTCTGCCTTCTCAGCACTGGGACTGCAGACCTGGCCTTTCTCATGTGAGTTCTGCAGTTCTGAATTCAGGTTATATTTATTCAATAAACACTTTACTGACTGAGCCATTTCCCCAGACCCCTCAAAACCTCCCATTTTTACAGTTTGTTTGTTGGAATCAGGATACCGATGAGACCTCGACATTGGTGTGTTTTACTGGTGTCTAACTTAAGTGTTTTTTTAAGTAAGTATTTTTCCCTTCTCCCGGTTTCCCAGCACTATCCATCTCCCGCCCGCCCCCCCTTATCATTAACTCGCTGAAGACAATGGAATACTTTTTCTTCTGGAAATTTTCAAATTCTAGGCTTTGCTGATTGACTCCTCCAGTGTCATTTAGCAATGAACCGATACTAGATCTGAGAGTTGATTACATTCCGATTATTAGTAATCTCCCTGGAGGTTTCTGCTGTCTATTGGGAAATCTCTTCCAGGAACGACCACCTGGGGGCAGTACTGGGCACAACATTTCCTCCTCTGGAGTCTGTGTTATCAATGACCTTGCCTTCCTTTTACTTGGAGCCCTCAGCAATTTCTTGTCAAACACAGGGCCACCGCACATGCAGAAGGACAGGCTTCTTTCTAGCCAGCCTGTGGGTCATGGTGTACAGGGTTCTTCTCCAGGGCTCTGCTCTACTCACTTGATATATAGATCAGTATGTAGTGTATGAGTGGCTGGTGTTCTCTCAACAGCCTAGTTCAATTCCTTTGTGGAATTCACTACCCAGCTTTCTGACGAATTAGCTAAAATATACGAGAGAGCTGGTTTTATTGTTATTGGGCATATATATATATATATATATATATATATATATATATATATATATATATTAGATAGATAGATAGAATGTGTGTGTGTGTGTGTGTGTGTGTGTGTGTATGTGTGTGCGCGCGCGCGTGTGTGTATGTGTGTATGTCATGGGGTTTTCAATTTGAACTAAAAAAAGAACCAAGTTTGCCTTCAGACAGCAGATAATTTGATAGATAGTCACAATAACAGCAACACACAA
The DNA here is from genome assembly GCA_902168415.1 of Peromyscus melanophrys. Classification (NCBI taxonomy): domain Eukaryota; kingdom Metazoa; phylum Chordata; class Mammalia; order Rodentia; family Cricetidae; genus Peromyscus; species Peromyscus melanophrys. Next base: position 7,221 of record CABHPR010154456.1, on the reverse strand, counting down.
TGTTATCACTGTCCTGCTATCTCTATACAACAGAACCATGAACTATGAGCTTGGCTTTTAAAATATTTCCAAGACACTAAGAAGTGCTCTCTTCTCTTCATGTGAATGTTAGACAATGCCTGGACCAGTTGGCATCACCTTTCCAAAATGGTCTCAATGGAGGTCCAGTGCAGGGACCTGACTGCACAGGAAGTGTGGATCTGCATGGGGGCTATCTGGCACCAAGTCACCAAATCATACTTCAGTTTATCTCTTTGTAGAATGCACGCAGCAACAAGCACCAGGCAGTGCCCGGAAGACTGAATAACTTGTTCAGGGTCCCTGTCCTATGGCTGTTAGGTGGCTGGAATGAATACATCAGCAAGGAACTCAGTCAAGTCAACTGGGTCTTCCCATCCACGAACACGTGACTTCCAAGCTTTTAAAAGCCTGAACTGTAAACGGAATGAGAGGCCTGACATGAGAACCATGGGGTACAGACGAGGTGTATGGATTACAGCAAAATTGAGGAATTAATCCACAAGCTCCGAACTCAGTATCTTCAATTCATGTTAGTTAAAATTAGGTTAAGAACTATTGGTCTTAGTCTATCTTCTTCCTTGTAATTGAAAATTAGACCTTCAACCCAGGGAAATAACTGTCATTTGAATGAATTTGAAACTCTGCTCTTGAAGCTCTGAGTCCTCTAAGAATCTTCCTGAATGTATGGCCACTGTTGATTACAGCATCGTTCCTGACAATGTCCATTTGCTGGTGACTTGTTTTCTTGACAGTTCCGAGTATATTATTTAGATTGTTTGAACTGTGCTTAGTGAACTTACTGACAAGCGTATTTCAATTCAGAGCCAGGTCAGGGAAGATGGAAAAAAAAAAAAAGAGCAAAAAGGAAAAGATTCTTACTCAACATCTGAAAATCACAGTTCTGAGCATAGGTAGCCATGTGCTCTTCTATAAAATTATGGGGTGGCAAGCCAGGGTAAGTTGTATGAAATCACTCAAAACACATCCTGAACTTAAAAAAAAAATCAATCATATGTTTCTCTGTGTCACATTTTGGGTCTGAACTAATTTATTTGATGATACATCAATGATGAGAAGAAAACAAGAATATTTAAGAAATTAATGATATGGTGCCATGGATCTTCTGCCAACCACTTACAAAAAGAAGCCAAAATATTAATGGTATAAAATATGTTTCTATACATTTGGAATCTTAATGAGAGTCTTCTGATGTGTTATGGGTCGGATGCCAGATCCATCTAGACTCCAGTAGATCTCAGGTATGGAGGGGAAGTGTGGGAAACACGGATGAGGGCAGATAGAAAAGTTCATATTTAGAGAATTTTAGTCCAAATACATTCCTCCGAGGAAGAGGTAAAAAGACTTTAGGAATTATTCAATTTGTGTTTGGTGAAATACGGAAGTTCAGATATTTTCTAGTTTGCTAAGGAGAGCTGTGGTGTTTCTTCCACTGAGTCCCCTCTCCCTTAATTTAGACTTTTGCTGGGTGGTTCTCATTTCTACACTGTAATTTCCAGCTTATCCTAAATATAGACTCTGGATCCAAGCCATCCTAATTAAACGGTGAAGTTCTTTCGTCGTAGCGAGCTCTGATGCTTCCGAAATCAATTTCAAGGTTTATGCAGTAGGTTCGTGACCATCCTCTCTGCCTTTCCCTTTATCTGTTTATCTTAAAATGGTCAATTTCAACTAATATTTTAATGTCACATTTGCACAACTTTTTTAGGGGGTCTGGCTGCTCACGTTTTCTATCTTGAATACCTGTATATGCTATGTAATAATGAATTTCTTCACTCTGTTCTGCAGAGATTTGCTTCCATCTTCAGACGTTTCCCACCCTGAAGTAGACATCCATTCCTTTCAGCGGGAAGTTAAGTCTTTGTATTATAAATGAAGAAAGTGAGATAAAATGGTTTTTGCCTAAGGCTACCCAGAGAAACACGCATCAGATCCTTTTGTTGTGGCACAAAATTCATGTCTTTCCTTGACACACAGCTGTTTGAGATAATGGGATTTTCACTAAGGGAATAGAAGGTGAGCCTCAAACACCAGAAATTCCAGCACACGCCAACTGCACGAGGAAGCTGGAGGCTGGGGTGCCGAGCCTTGGGTGCTGGCTCAGGAGCCCGCGTTCCCTTGCGCCTTTCTCAGAGCTGGCTCAGGTCCCCTGAGAAGGCATCCAGCCTGGTAGTTCGGGTTCTGAGCATGCGCTCGGAATCCTCCACGCTGTCTTGTACCTCAGAGAGCACTAGACAACTCTCTTTGGGCTCTGATGATTAGAGACAGGAGTTTGCTCTGACTACGGCTGGGGACACGAAAGAGGGAAGCGATCCAATTTTTACAGGAAGACTGCAGACCATTTCTCTGTAACCCAAAGTCCTGTGTCTGTTTGCAGGTGCCATTTGAGAGTACTTTTAAGTAGACTGGAATTCATCCTTTGACTTGGCTTCTAGAACGTAATTTTACTTTCTCGCTTTCTCTGTTCGTTGTGAGGTGGGGAGAAACACCGTGCCTGTCTTTTTAAATTGCCTTTGAAAGGCAAGGGCTTCTGAAGCAGCCCTTGCTTGCGCTGGGGCTTATGAGGTCAAGGAGCAAAACTCAGACACACAGTGAGCTAGAGTTGTCCTCAAAGTGTTTGTGGTCCCTGGCCACGCATTAGAATATCACGTCAGGGATTCTGGCATAGCTAATACTGGGAAATCTTCTTCCCACTGGCTAAATCAATTTCTTCAGGATGGGCTAAGTGCACCGGTGAGTTCTTAAAGTTCCCCTAGTGATTTGAACTTGTAGTCAGGTCTGAAGATGAGCGTGCTCATGGAACCTTGATGGTTTCAGAGGCCCAGGTGAGAGTTACACTCTCCAGCTGAGTTGCCGAAGTCTAAAATTAATTTTAGAATGCTTCACTAAAAACAAAATAATTCCACCTAAAACAGCAACCTGGGAGTGTAGAACCAACAGGCAGGATGAGACTTACAACAGTCCTTGACTGTTCAAAAGTAGAGCATCTCCATTCTGAAAGATCCTTGATCTACAGGCTTGAGTGTCCCCTGTGTGGGTTTAATGAAGAAATAACATAAAAGAAAGAGATGGCTTGAGAAAATAGAGATGAAAAGGGTGTGGATCTAGATGGGGGGAGGAGATCGGGGAGGAACTGGCGGGAGCAGGGGAAGAGAAAACCATAATCAGAGTATATTTCATGAAAAATATCTATTTTCAATAACAGGGAATGAAAGAATGGCTTTTAAAAGACGAAAAAAAAAGAAAGAAAAGAAAGCAGAAGTCGTGACTAGTGTGATACACATCTTTGTTTTTCAGTTAGTCGGGTACTATGAAAGGAATGCTCACTTTTAGCTACCAGACATGCCTTTGTCATACTGTCCAGTTAACACTGTAGATCTTGCTGAGGAACTGGACCATTGTTCACCTTATCATCACTACAGAATGTCAGCCCTGAGCCTGGCGGTACAGGTCTGCAATGCCGGGTCCTTGCAAAGTACGGCCAGAAGGATGGCAAATTCAAGGTTCTCTTCTGGTTAGAGAGTGAACTCAAGGCCAGCCTTTGGAATTTAGGGATACCTGTCTCAAAGTAAAAACATAAAAGGAGGGCTGGAAGGGGCTGGCTCGGTGGAAGGGCTCTTGTGGAGCACCTGTGAAGGTCAGAGGTTTAATCCCCAATAAAAAAAACCAGAACACAATTTAAATTTTTTTTTATTTGTTTGTTTGTTTATTTTTACCAGTTTTCATAGGCGTTGTGAAGCAGTGGCTCTCCAACTTGCAAAACTGGAAAAAAACACCTAGAACTTGACAAGACCCAAATTGTTGGGTCCCATCCCTGGAGTTTATGATCAGGTTACACACAAGAATGTACAGTAGTTGGGGACCACCAGTCCCCAAATCATGACACAGAGACTTATTATTAATTATGAAAGCTTGGCCTTAGCTTAGGCTTATTTCTAACTAGCTCTTATAACTTATATGAACTCATCTCCATTAATCTACATGCTGCCCTGTGGCTCGTGGCTTTTACCTCTCCTCTTGCATGTCCTGCTTCCTCTCCGTCTCCTCTGGCATCTCTCCCTTGCCTAGATCCATCTCTTCTTCTTCTCTCTCTCCCCCTGGAAGTCCTACCCAACCTCTTCCTGCCTAGCTATTGGCCATTCAGCTCTTTATTAAGCCAATCAGAAGTTGCCTTGGCAAAGACACATCTTCACAGTGTACAAAAAGATTATTCCACAACACAAGAATGTGTGTTTCTCACAATTTGCCAATGGTGCCCAAACCTCTGGTGCCAGGGCACTGGTTTAAAGCATGAGAATTAACTGTTTTTTTTAAATCCGTTTTCCAGGGTACATGTGTTGTCTCAGTTTTCTAAAACAGAGCCCAAAAGAGAGGCTCACTCCTAAAGACTTCACTGAGGTATTAAATCAGTGAAATGGAAGCTGGTGTAAGAAGTGCAGTTCGAGCAGGGCACCAGTGCACCCAGATTGGAGTGTCATGGAGCTGTGGAGGTAATCCTTGCTCTGTATGCACTCAGCTGTTTCCTGAAAAAAAAAAAAAAGGCAAAGAAAATTTGTCTACCAGCTCTCCCCAGTTTACCATCTCCAATTCACCCACCTGGTTCTAGAGCAGGTTTTGTCCCCTGTACTTTAATGCATGGAGGGGTCAGTCCCCACGAACGTGATCCTCTTCACAGGCAGATGTAGACACAATACACAAGCTAGGCAGCAGAGGGACTGTCCAGGATTCTGGAAAGAACCCACCATTGCCCAGATGAGTCTATCGAGAGAGAAAAGTGGGGGCCCAAAGCAGAGCAGTTCCTCTCCTGACTTTCTCTGTGATCACTGCATCCCAAATTATTTGCTGTGAATGGCAGGTGTTAAAATGATCTATGTCTTCTCTATTCCTGTCCTCCTCGTCCTGTTGTGCTTGACTGGCATGCGGGCTGGCCTGTGTGTGTGGCTCAAAGAAACATCTGGATGAGTCTACTGTTGCTGAAGTGGAGGATCAAGAGCCACAGATGTGGATGCCATGCATGTCCAAGTGCCACAAAAGCCCCTGGAGATTTTGCCAAGTCTTTTTCTGTCCTCTCCTCAACACCAGAGGATCATGTGATCAGACTGTTGGCAGGACCACTCATTGGGTAGCATAAGTATAGATTATGCTTGACCACGTTTTACACTGGTCACTTTGTCTTTTCCTTTATTACAAAAATATCAAGATAATGCTATATAAAATGGAATACCAGTTTGTTAAAGGCTGAGCAATTCAAAAGGACTCATCACAAAGAGCTATGTGGTAGTTTCCAAATATGGGAGCTCTAAGACAAGTGAGTCTTAGTGTCCCAACAAACAGGGTTGTAACTTTCTTATTTGCATATCACAAGCTCCCAGATTCCTCTTTCTTAATGTTAATTGAAACAAGCCCATGGAAGGTCAACATAGAGAGTGAAGAACTATCTTTGCAGTCAGAAACACTTGTGCTACAAATTCTGCTTCTGCTGTGTGATAGCAGACATGATCTTAGTCTCTGGGAAGCTCAAGCTTTTCTTGTTTAAAACCAAGGGTAAAAGAACTGGCTTGCAAAGCACCTTTAATAGGGATGAACATAGGAGATGTCATAGAATAAACATATGGCATCTTTAGTTGCTCACAAATGGTTTCTGTCCTTCTGTATCATCTATTACTAATACCTCAGTGATGAGATAGTGCTGTGGTTTAAATGAGAATTGTTCTCTGTAGGTTCACTGGCTTGATTACTTGGTCACAGCCAGTGGCACTATTTGGGGAGTTATGGAACTTTGGAAGGTGGACCATTGCCTGGGGAGGGAGGGCGATGAGTCACTGTGGGAGGGACTTGAGGTTTCAGAGTTGGGCCCCAGATCCTATTTACACTTCTTTCTGACTCTGGATATAAGGGGACCTTCCAACTGCCTTCTCTCATCACCAAGCCTTCTCTGCCTGCTGCCATGTCTCCGCCTCCAAGGGGACTGGCTCCCTCTGGAACCATGCGCCCAAATAAGCCTTCTCTTCTCTTAAATTGCTTTTGTCTGGGGATTTTGTCATAACAATGAGACGGAGTCTGCATTGTGACTTGACTTGGGATGATGAAAGAGACAAGGGAGGAAAGAAGTCTAAAAAGTTGACATCCTTAGCTACAGTTTGGCACAAAGGCAGCTGGACTAAAGCCTTGGTGTCCAGTCTATGGTGTTTGGGGAGGAAGTGGAAACTTCAAGAGTGGGCCTAGGGAAAGGCAGCTTCATGAGGTGCTGGCTTTGAAGTGCATATTGGATTCACTCCCCTTCTCTCTGCTCTGGCCACCTGAGGTGAGAAGCTTCAGTCCACTACTCTTTCAGCCTTTCTGCTCTGCCTTACCATTGGGCCTAAAACAGGACCAAGTGACGTGGGATGAAGCCTCTGAGATGAAGATGCAAATAAATGCTTCCTTTAAGTTGACTGTCTCAGGCATTTTTATTAACCTATTGGCTAAGTCATTATTTTTTTTTCTCTACAGGACAAATGAAAACTCATAAAGAAGATAATGGAACAGGAAGACCCTTGGTATTGCTCTTGACAAACTTGGTACCAGAGCAGGACAGACTATCATCCAGGATCTGATAAGTGAAGGAGTGTGCTATGAGCAACTTGAGGTTTGAGTGGAGAGCCTTTAGGGCTGGAAGAAAAATCCTTTGTGAAAACGACAACTTCAATTGCTGGAATAACATTAAATCTCAGGGTCCTAGAGTCTCTAGGTCCCTCAGAAAGCCAAGCAGCAAACATCCATAGGGACCTGGATTTATCTCTCCATGCAATTTTGTAAAAACAATACAAACAGGATGAACCTAATTGGTTGAGACTTGCAGTGTATCCTGTCTCCTGAGCATGAAAGCCAAAGAAACAAAAGAGACTCTTTAGGGGTTCCACATGTTAGGTTTGTCATGACAGGGAATGTGTAATAAGTAAAATGTTAGACTTACTAGGTGGTGGTTTTGAGAACAAACTGGAGTCAGCACGCAATAAAAATAATTCCAGACCACAGCATGGAAAGATAAGAGATAAGGACAATTATAGAGGAGATTATGAAGTAGCATTTATACCACAAAGTTTGGAATTTGGAACTGGAACTGGACAAGAAAGGGAAGAGGAAATGAAAGAGAAACAAATTGGGTTTATTCATATGTATTGATACGTATTTAAAAAAAAA
>CABHPR010154455.1:14710-25604 GCA_902168415.1 Peromyscus melanophrys | reverse complement strand
GGCCCTGGGGTAGCAAATGTTTTAAATGTGGTACACCAGGTCATTTAAGTAAAAACTGTACATGGTGCGGCGAACACCTCGACCAGCGAGGAAGAACGACCACCATGCGAGGATTCTTCTCAGATCACACTTTATTGGAGCACCTCTTGGTTAAGGGAGAGCTGGAGATGAGGGGCCCGGAGCGCTACTAGGCAGCTGCTTATATGAGGATTTGAGTAGACTGGTCAGTCTGTGATTGGATCCCGCCAGAATGCGAGCATGGAGAGCCATGGGATAGGCTGAGGACATAAGGCTGTGACAACGTAACCTGCGCATGCGCAGACCTTGGCTCGAGTGACTCAGGATTATAACCATATATGGAGTTGTTTACTCCTGGGCTGCCAGGGCCAGCGCCATCTTGTAATGGCGGCTCCCTGCATCTCCCCCTACTTTATATATTAGGCAACAGGAGAGAGTATAGGTCTGATCTCTGCTGAGAAAAACAGAGGACTATGTACTAGCATCCACACAGGTGTCATCCACCCAGAAGATGCTTGACCTGTCCGATACCCCTTTTCCGCAGAGGTGGGAGCTCAGGGCATCAACCCACTTGCAATCAAACTTGCTCTCCTTGAAGGAAGAAAATGTTCTACGCTTCAAGTGCAGTGCGCGAGCCTGGCATCCTGTGCCTTTCTGAGTCCTTCACCCAATCAGGTCCCCACCTCATGATGTGTTGACCGATCGAGTGTGAGTGAACTGTCAGTTTATCCACATACCTCCCCAAGTGCAATGGACTAATTGGTCCCAGGGGTGCAGAGGCTATGTGGATCTACCGATTATACTTTAAGGCAGAGAGCCAGATTGCGGGGGAGGAGCCACACTCCAAAGCGGCCAATGCTTGAGTCACATAGGCCTTGTCCTTCTGAGTACGTGCTCGCAAACGGCAGATCAACCACAGGCAAAGTATACATCCCCCAAGACAGCAGGCTAAAAATATTCCCATCCCCACCCATTCTTTAAACAGGGAAAGGGCAGAAGTTATCCAGGATGTCAGTCCCTCCGCCAGGCTGAGGTCCACTCGTGTAGAATTAATCTGGACAATCGCCACTCTCAGCTGCTCCAAGGTTGTTTCAAACTCTCCAGACCAGTTTCCTATAAGATAGCTAGACAATTGTTTAGACAGATTTGCTGCTCGAGAGCCATTTTCAAATTGTACACTTGTAACACAGAGACCAGGCATCCTCCATTCTTTTTTGACTGAGCAGCATGGGTGGCTGTGAGGACTGCTGCCGCTAGGCCAGCATTACTTAGTGGCCCCCCAATTTCCTGGCAGGCTTTCAACCATGCCTCCAATCCCTTTCCTTTCCACGGGGTAATAGCTCTTCTGCATTCTTTTGTGCTCTGTTCATACACCAACTGTTGAACCAGAGGCATAGCTGTTTCCATGTCTCCAAATATCTTTCCCGCTGCCTCCAACATTCTAGCTACAAAGTCTGAAAAGGGTTCGTTAGGCCCTTGGATGATCTTAGTTAAGTTTCCTGATACTTCCCCTTTATTTGGTAATGATTTCCAAGCTTTAGCATAGATATCATTTATCTGTTGATAGACCTCAACAGGGTAAGCTGTCTGATTCACTACCCACTGTCCTTGTCCTAGCAGCATATCAGCTGTCCATTGAGGTCGATTGTTTTGGAGGTTGATTCTAGCTTGTGCCTGAGCCCTGTCTGTGACAATGGACTTAAAGTCAAGATATTGCCCCATCGACAGACATGCTCTGGCTATTTCAAACCAATCTGTTGGAGTCATAGCCTGTGTGGTGAGTCTAGTCAATAAAGTTAAGGTATAGCTGGCTGTCACTCCATAGGCTCTGGCGGCCTCTACCAGATCCTTTAATTGTTTATAGGGCACAGGATCATGGTACCTGTTATTAGTTTGTGGGTCTTCAAAAACTGGGAATGCTGACGCTAACCGCGCCCAGGTGTCTCTCCTGATAAAATGACAACCTCCGCCTGCCTGTAAATATGAAGGCGGTGCTGAGGGTGGGTGTGGTCCCGAAGGCGCCATTGGTTCCACATTCACCCTAGCGGAAACATTGTAAGGAGGGGGTCGCCGCCGTCCATATCTCTCATACTTAGCTGCGGCTTCCTCCAAGTCTTCCTCCTCATTTTGATCTAACTCATCATCAGAAAGATCAAGTTCTGCAAACTCCTCTAATACTGGATATAAGGAGTCCTTTTTTCCTTCTGCTTTTTCCTCCTTATTAATTTTATTTTCTTTACTTTCCTTTTCTTTACTCTTTTCTTTCTTTTTCTTAGGCCTATTTGTGTTCTCTCCTTTGGTATCTGACTCTGATAGGCTGTCCTGATGTTTAATCAATGCTTTTCTTCCTTCTCTAATGATCTCTACATTACGTCCTTCCTTTAGGCAAGCATGTACTAGTCTCCACAGAGGCATAGTGCCCTTGCCTAATCTGTCTTCTTGCTTGGCCTTCTCTAGGTCTTTTCCCAACTTCTCCCAACATCCGAAGTTAAGGTCCCCAGACACAGCAAACCATGGAGCTACCTTGTCGATGTCCTTAATTATAGTCTGAATTGTGCCCGAGGATAATTTTAGGCCCCGCTGTTTTAGCAAGGCTTGAATTGGGCTATGTATATCACAAGCTCCCGGACCTGCTCCCTGACTGTTCCCCATGATGCACACTTATGTACGCGTGTCCTACTCACAGGGCTCCGGATACCGCCCGCCTAGAAAAGGAAACGCCGCTTTATCTACAACGGTCTTGCTTTCACTTTACGCACAGCAAAGACACTCCTTGCCATGCTCGTGGCAGCGCAATAAAAAACAGCACAGAAGAACAACAATTGTCATAAGAAGGAACACCGAAGCAAACACAAGCGGATCAACCCCAGCAACCAGCACACTTAAGAGAACTTACCGACGTCACTGCTCCGTGTGTTGAGTTCTGAATCCTCTTTGACCCCTCACCTTGGTGTCCAAAGTTTCCCGGGTTTCGGCACCATTTGCGGCGAACACCTCGACCAGCGAGGAAGAACGACCACCATGTGAGGATTCTTCTCAGATCACACTTTATTGGAGCACCTCTTGGTTAAGGGAGAGCTGGAGATGAGGGGCCCGGAGTGCTACTAGGCAGCTGCTTATATGGGGATTTGAGTAGACCGGTCAGTCCATGATTGGATCCCGCCAGAATGCGAGCATGGAGAGCCACGGGATAGGCTGAGGACATAAGGCTGTGACAACGTAACCTCATGCGCAGACCTTGGCTCGAGTGACTCAGGATTATAACCATATATGGAGTTGTTTACTCCTGGGCTGCCAGGGGCCAGCACCATCTTGTAATGGCGGCTCCCTGCAACATGGGGTGCTCCTAGAAGTAATACTCCTTCTAGAAATAACCCAAACAGGAGACCCCAAACTTCTGGATTATGTAGAAGATGTGGCAAAGGCCAACATTGGACCAATGAGTACAGATCAATAATAGATATACAAGGCAACCCTTTACTGGTGGGAAACGCCTCAGGGGGGTTCTTGCAGGCCCCCAAATTGAACGCGGTCCAAACATTTCCAGCCACTGTGGAGGAAATTCCTCTCCAGGACAATTGAATAAACCAATGCCTAATGTAAAGAACCATACTGCACTGGATGATAGAATAGCTCTGATAGAGAATCAAAAGTTCCAAAGAACACGATAAAATGAATATTTTGGCAGACTTCCATAAATGAACAAAGACCAAAGCTTAGAATTCAAATTAATGGCCTGGTTCTGGAGGGCCTGGTAGACACAGGTGTGGATGTGACTATAATGACACCAAAATCATGGCATCTAAATTGGCCTCTTCAAGAGGTAGATGTCCAGCTTCTGGGGATTGGCACCCTATCTCAGATAAAACAGAGTTCGAGATGGGTTGAATGCATAGGGCCAGAAGGACAGAGAGGGAAGCTGAAGCCATATGTAGCAAATGTAGCAGTAAATCTTTGGGGCCGAGATCTGTTACAACAGTGGAATACCCAGATTAAAATTCCCACACTCTCAGAAAAGGAATACAGACCAATGCATGTTTCTAGGAATAATATTATAACATGCTATAAAAAAAACAGTCACCACCCATTCAGACTATACATAAACAGCGCACAACCACTGTTGAACCCTCAGAAGTACCAACTGCCTTACCTTTAAAATGGCTAACTAATAAACCTGTCTGGGCTAGACAATGGCCTTTGACAAAAGAGAAGTTACAAGCTTTAGAACAGCTGGTTCAAGAGCAGTTAAATGCTCAACACATTGAAGAATCTACCAGCCCTTGGAATTCTCCTGTATTTGTTATTTTTTAAAAAGTCTGGTAATTAGAGAATGCTTACAGATCTGAGAGCTATTAATAAAGTAATTCAGCCTATGGGCTCCCTACAGACTGGGATGCCCTTGCCCTCTCTGCTACCCAAAGAATGGCCTATAATAGTTATTGACTTAAAAGACTGTTTCTTTACCATACCCTTACAAGAAAATGATAGAGAAAAATTTGCCTTCACAGTACCTAATTATAATAATTCCCAGCCAGTCAAGAGATATCAATGGAAGGTCCTCCCACAAGGAATGTTAAACAGCCCTACTTTGTGCCAATACTTTGTGCAGAAACCATTGGAGATAATTCGTGTAAAGTTTCCACAATCCATAATTTATCACTATATGGATGATATCTTACTGGCTGATCCAAAGTTAGACACATTAGAAAGCATATTTGAAGAAGTAAAAAAAGTTTTGCCTCACTGAGAACTGCAAATTGCTCCTGAAAAAATACAAAGAGGAGATTCTATTAATTACTTAGGATATAAGATAAGTATTTCCAACTTACTGGGTATCATGGGAATACTCAAAGAAGGACTACAAAGTTTTGCTAATACTCTAAAAGGGGACAAAGAATTAAATTGTCCAAGAGAATTATCAGCCGAATGTAGCTGGAGTTTTCTCCAGTCCTGCCTGTGCCCACAGCCACTCAGACCCAAATAAACACAGACAGGCTTATATTAATTAAAGCTGTATGTCCTAATGGCTCAGGCTTCTTGCTAGCTAGATCTTACATCTTAAATTAACCCATTTCTACATAATTTGGAAGAGACAACTAGGAAGCTGTTTTTAGCTCCGTTTTAGAATCTTTTTTTTTTTTTAAAGCTTTTTCAGGTTTTAGTGGAAACTCTTGCCCCACATTGGGTGCCAAATAATGCTCTCCTTTCTGGACAAGTGGGACACAAGGAAAAGTGACTACTGAACTCTGCCAAGACAGGGTAAGATGGTCTTTCAGAACTCCCGCTTCTGAAAATGGTCTGTCAGATACTCTAGGCCTGTAGCCAATTTTTATGCACCAACAATGCTGAGAAACATTAGGTGACTGTCCAGGATGCCAGCTGTCTCTGTCTATTCTTGCAAGACTCCCACAAGTTGTTTGCATCCTTCTCCCATTTCTCAGGTATTATTATATTCCTTCTCAGGTCTTTGATGGGTTTGAAGGCTTAACAGTTACAATCTTCTTCTATCTTAGCTATAACATATTAAGTATTAGATTCAGTTTCTTCAGGATAGGGCACCTTTTGGAATGATCTCTGTAACATACCATCAAGCCATGCTCCAACTTCTCTGGATTTTAGTATTTTAGTGTGTGTCTCTTGTTTAATATTGTTCATGTTGGTTGTAGTTCCATCTTATCTAGGTCATTATCCCTTATTCCTCCTGGACAATATTTGATAATCATTCCTATTGTATATAGTCTTGTATTAGGTTAGAACTTTCTTATTTAGACAAAAGGGGGAGATGTAGGGGGTAGCTGTTCCAGCTTTGACCTGGAAGTACTACCCCCACTGAGGCTTCCAGTAACTGTCACGCCTATGAGTCAGGGCCAAGACAGGAGCCCTTAAGACCCGAGATCCGGATGTGTCGGCTCTCTTGGTTCCTGGATCCTGGACACTGGAGGTAGACTGAGCAGAGTTCTCCAGAGAACACCACTGGACTGCACTACACCTTTCCCAGACCCTGTAACCTATCCCTTTACTTATAAGTTAACAAAATAAACCTCTCTTTTAACTATGCAGAGTTGCCTTAAAACTTCCACCAATAGCCAAAGCTGAGAAGGAATTGGCTCTAGTAGAAAAGACAATATGAGAGGCACATGTGGATTGTGTGAATCCAGAACTTAAATGCATTCTGATCATACTCCCCTCCACACATCCCCCACAGGTATTTGGATGCAGAGGGAAGATATTATATTGGAATGGATATTTCTACCATGTAAACCAAGTAAAAAGTTAAAGACTTATATAGAAAAGATCTCTGATTTGATTCAAAAAGGAAAATTAAGATTTTGCCAGTTGACAGGAATGGATCCAGCAGAAATTGTAGTACTTTTAACTAGTGGGGAAATTTCATCACTATGGAAAGATAATGAATACTGGCAGAGAGCCTGCAGTAACTTTTTGGGAGAGATTAACAACCACTATCCCAAAAGCAAGAGAATAGAATTCATAAAGAAGACTGAATGGGTCCTTCCTCACATTGTACAACAAAAGCCAATTTCTGGAGTCCTCACATTCTGTACTGATGCAAATAAATCAGGGAAAGCAGGATATAAATCAGGAGACTTAAGTAAAGTGGTTCAAAGTCCATACAGCTCTGTACAAAAGGCAGAACTGTATGCCCTTCTTATGGTACTGATGGACTTCACAGAACCCCTCAATATAGTCACTGACTCTCAATACACAGAAAGAGTTGTTTTATATATGAAACTGCTGAATTTATTCCTGATAATACAGAATTAACTTCATTATTCATACAATTGCAGGAAATCATCAGAAATAGAACACATATCAGATCCCATACAGGTCTGCCAGGACCTCTAGCACAAGGTAATGATGAGATTGATCAGTTACTAATAGGTAATGTGCTAGAGGCCTCAGAATTTTATAAGAAACACCATGTAAATAGCAAAGGTTTGAAGAAGGATTTCTCCATCACTTGGCAACAGGCCAAGGATATTGTAAAAAAAATGTCCTACTTGTTCCATCTATAACCAAACTCCATTACCTTCAGGGAGCAATCCAAAAGGTATACAAAGAAATGAAATTTGGCAGATAGATGTGTTTCATTTCGCAGAATTTGGAAGATTAGAGTATGTACACCATATCATTGACATCTATTCAGGATTTCAGTGGGCAACTCCTATGAGTTCTAAAAAGGCTGATTCTGTGATTACACACCTATTAGAAGTTATGGCCGTCATGGGAATACCTGTACAAATTAAGACAGGCAATGCCCCAGCATATGTCTCCAATAAAATGAGACAATTCTTTGCTTATTACAATATAAAGCATGTTACAGGTATACCACACAATCCCACAGGCCAAGCAGTCATAGAAAGATCCAATCGAACTTTAAAGGATATGCTAAATAAACAGCAACAGGTAACAATGACTCCTAGAAATAGATTACATAATGGTTTATTAACCCTGAATTTTCTCAATGCTGCTGAGAAAGGAACAACAGCTGCAGAGAGACATTGGACGACAGACAAAACTCCTGAGCTAAACCAACCAGTTTATTACAAGGATGTGCTGACCTCAGAATGGAAGTCTGTATATGTTCTACATTGGGGAAGGGGTTTTGCTTTTGTTTCCACAGGAGAAGAAAAACTATAGATACCAACAAAATTAATAAAATTTAATTCAAACAGTAGAAACATTGATGAGGAGAAGTAAATGTTCATCCACTGATGTGACAACTCTACAAGTTGTAAGAAAAATTTAACAAACAAGGGTTGGGGGAGGGTTCTGTTTTTGTCTTTACAGAATAGAAATTCCCATCTTCCAGAAATCATAAGGCCTTGGATATCCAGATGTCTACAGCAGAAAGAAAGAATCTATTGGTACCAATTACACAGGGTAATATCTCACTGCCTAACATCTATATCTCTTTAATTCTAGAAAAGTTGTGGTTCTGATTCAATTATATACCAAGCTGGCTTTGGAGTTGGAATTGGCTCCCTCCTTCTCTAAACCCAAGCATATTGCTAAAAGAAAAGGTTGAGAGATTCTTCTGTCTCATATCAGAAGAGCCATCTGGTGTGGAACAGAAGAAAACCAATAAAAAGGGACCATTGTCTTCAAGATTCTATTTCTCTCCATGCTTACTCTTCATTTCTTGGAATCCTTTCTTACATGTCATCTTTAAATCCAAACTTTCCATTTTGATATTAATAATGTTCACATTTTTCACAGTAAAAAATAAGTCTTTTCCAATAGCAATCTCTGAAGTCTTCAGAAGGAAGATAGGGACCCACAAAAACAACTCTACCCAGTCCAGAATGATGCCATGGTACTCACAAACATTATTCAATGATCATCCTCAGACTGAAAACCCTCCAAGACAATTCCATTATAAGATGGTTCATCATACTACACTTCTAGCCAGAATCTCAGACAACCTTACTCATTAGTCTGAGACTGGTTGCAGAATCTATAGTTAGTTAGTCCAACTGAGACTTAACTATCTGAGCTTTCTTAAAGAACCCCACAGAGATACTGTTGCCCCCTGAACAGCAGGAAGCAATTCTAAGAAAACGATGCCCCCTTTTCACAAAGGTTTCATGTTTCTGAGGGCTATGGATAATGGTTATAGGGTTGGGGGTAGAAGAAAACATTGGACTCAGTATTCCCCTTAAGAAAAGAAAAAAAAAAGGGGGGGAATGGATAGGTATAGGATATTAAGGTAGATTATTGTATATCCTAGTAAACTTAGTAAAAGATCAGCCTTAGATAAGTTGCACTTGATTGATACAAATGTAAACTACTTTTATATTCTTATTCCAGATAATTTGTATATTGATACAAATACAGAACCATATTTGTTGTAATGTATTTCTACTCTTATTTGAAATATTTTGTATATTGATACAAATGTAAAATTATATTTGTCATACTGTATGTATGTTCTACCTCTGTTTAGGATATTTGGTATATTGATACATATTTAGGATTATTGTCATATTGCACATTGTACTATACATTCCTACCTCTGCTTTAGCTATTTTGTTTATTTTCACAATTTTGAGGTCATTGTCCTTTTACTTTGTCGTTTGCTTACAGACTGTTTACTCTATTTACATGAAGTCTTAGTCCTTAGGTTATCTAGGTAGATAAGACTTACAGATTTATAGTTACCTATGCTTGTCATCTCTATAGTTATGTTAGTTAAGTGCTCCAGACTTACAGAAACATATGTCAGATGGATAGGTAATCTTCAAACATGTCACAGACCTAGAGAATATGGCATTTAAATGTTTTGATAACTTGGAATTCTGTTGACATGAGACACAATTGCTCCTGGCAGCATCGACCTGATCCTGAGAGGATGTTGGGCTTCTGAGACATTTACATCTGAAAGTTTGTCTTCACCTTGGCACAAAATGGCCTGCTGGGCAAAGACCTGCCCTTGCCTCGACTGCTGACAGTAAAATGGTCTGTCAGATCCTCTAGGCCTGCAGCCAATTTGAATGCAGCAACAATGCTGAGAAACTTTAGGTGACTGTCCAGGCTGCCAGCTGTCTCGGTCTACTCTCGAAAGACTCCTGAAAGTTGCTTGCGTCCTTCTCCCATTTCTCAGGTATTATTATATTCCTTCTCAGGTCTCTGATGGGACTGAAGACTAACAGTTATAGTTACAATCTTCTTGTATCTTAGCTAGAACACATTAAGTATTATATTCAGGTTCTTCAGGATAGGACACCTTTTGGAATGATCTTTGTAATGTGCCATTTACCTATGCTCCAGACTTCTCTGGATTTTAGTATTTTAGTATGTGTCTCTTGTTTGATGTTGTTTGTGTTGGTTGTAGTTCCATCTTGCTTAGGTCATTATCCTTTATTCTTCCTGGACAATATTTGATAATCATTCCTATTGTATATAGTTTTGTATTAGGCTAGAACTTTCTTATTTAGACAAAAGGGGGAGATGTAGTGGATAGCTGCTCCAGCTTTGACCTGGAAGTACTACCCCTAGTGAGGCTTCTGGTAACTGCCATGCTTACCTATGACCTGCCCCTGGGGCGGGGCAGAGACAGGAGCCCTTAAGACCTGAGATCCGGATGTGCTGGGCCTCTTGGTAACTTGTGATCCTGGATGCTGGATGGCAGACCAAGCAGAGTTCTCCAGAGAACCCCGTTGGACTGCACCTCACCTCTCCTGGATCCAGTAACCAACCCCTTTACTGGCTGTAAGTTACCCCAAAATAAACCCCCTTTTTAACTACATGGACTTGCCTTGTTAATCCCCACAATACCACACTGCTTCACCCAGGAAACACTCTCCACTGTCCAACCATCCCACACTCTTTACAGTTGATCATTGCTATCATTTGAGTAAGTGGCCTATGTGTTAAACATATTGTCACCAGTCTGTGGCACTACTTGGAAGGACAAGAACCTTTAAGAAGTAGGGACAGTGGGAGGAAATTGGGCTGTTGTAGACAGGGCCCCAGCCCCTCCTCATTTTTCGCTTATAAGTTGTACCATAAAGTAAGCATCTTGCTCCATCATATGCTCTCCACCATGATATCTGGCCTCATTCGGGCCCAAAGACAATGGAAATGTCTGAAACTGATCCCAAGCCAACCTTTCTTCCCATAAGTGGACCTTCTCCTGTGTTGTTACAGTAGTGCAAGGCTAGATAACACATCACTGTGTGGAAAGAGAATGAGCCAGTTTCCTGTGTGTCCCTTACAGGCTCTGACCCTGTACACTGTCTGACAGCGCCCAAGTCAGCCCTAGGTTATAAGGCTTTGGACACAGGAAGGCCTGGGTTTGAACCCAAGTCAGCCCTAGGTTATAAGGCTCTGGACACAGGAAGGCCTGGGTTTGAAC
>CABHPR010154454.1:5679-17104 GCA_902168415.1 Peromyscus melanophrys | reverse complement strand
ATATTGACAGTCAAGAGAGTGATGTGGGTAATTAGGCTGAATATAGTGTGATTTATTTTTTTTTGATTTTTCGAGACAAGGTTTCCCTGTGTAGTTTTGCGCCTTTCCTGGAACTCACTTGGTAGCCCAGGCTGGCCTTGAACTCACGGAGATCCGCCTGGCTCTGCCTCCTGAGTGCTGGGATTAAAGTTGTGTGTGATTCTTTAAAATATAGAAAAATGTCTCATGAATAATTTGTACAGATCAAATCAGGCTCAAAGCTACAATTTTGGAGAAAAACACAATTCCAGAGAAAGTAACCTCAGTATTAATACTATTTCCCAAATTGGTAGAGACAGTTCTTGCAAATAATGGTGTCCCTTCTGTACCCCAAACTAAGAATGCAAAAAAGCTAATAAAGTTCCCAAGCACTAGTCACCTTCTTCTTAGAATGTTTTTCTCATTTTTTTTCATTTCCAATTCAGTCTCACATAAACGGTCTTGATTATTAGAATACTAGATGCAGTAACAAATGGATATTTTTTTTTAATTTCTTATGTTCTTGTCTAAGTTGGTCAAGCTACTACATAAACGTAACACAGAATGTAAGACTCCAGTAGTAGAAATTTATTTCCTGTCATCATAGAAGGCCAAGACAGTTTAGAGTATCACAATGATTGGTTTGTACTTTTAACAATGTAGTCTTCTGGAGTCACAGCTCCTCATTGTGCCTCCTGGTGGTACAGGTGTTACAGACTAGATGGAAGAGAAAGATTGGAAAGACCAAGCTGGTTGGCTTATCTCTTCATAATGAAGAAAACCCAGCAAGGGGAAAATAGTTTCACCATCATCTTATATGTCTCTGATTCCCAAAGACCTTAGCTCTAAATATAGCACCACTATGTTAGAAATCATGGCCTCAGTTCAGTATATAAACTTGTGGAAGGATATAAGCATTCAGTCATAATTACCCTTCTATTTGGGAAAGATAATATCACAGTTTCAGTGCCCTCTCCTACATTTAATAGTCTAACCTCTAAACACACACATTACAAACATATATAAGTATAAATTACTTTTATATTACCTCAAATTCCAGACAAAGCATGAATAAACTACACAGAATTGATTTAGTTTGGACATTATCATTTGAATATTTGAGGAAAGTATGCTGTGATTGATGCACAGAAACAGTTGAAATCTAATATATATGTATATATATATTAATTTTATAGACAATGATACACTAATAACCCTGAAATTTTGTGATTAATTGGTTGATGTCTAAGTTATTTTTGAATGTGCATTCACAATTTACAAGTATGGAAGATATTTCTGTTGTCACAATATATTATATTAAACTTTACTATATGTCTATGATATTAAGAATTTTACATCAAGACTCAGTCAGTGGTTTAAGAAATGTGTGTTTTGGTTACAGTGGATAACAGGGACAGATGTTAGAAGTTAACAGAGCAGATGTTAAATGAGTCACTTTTTACAAGACATTTATAAAAGAGAAACAAAATTAAATGTCAAATGATAGAACTATTCTCAGTTCAAAGATACAAACCTCCCTAAAGTCATTGTACTGTAAACAACAACCGTAACAGGTGTTTAGTAAGTGAAAATTTAAAACTTACACCATGTAAGAGAAAATAGTTCTTTTTAAATAAGATACTAATGGTAATTTTAAATTTTTTTTGCTTAAATTCAGAAATACATTGGCAGAGGACAGTTTATAATTTCTTGCAATGGATTTTGGGGAATTTAAAGAAACACAACCGTTGGGGCTACTGAGGGCCCAGAGGATGAATGCTCTTATCTCTCAAGCCTGACTACATGAGTTTGACCCTCAGAACTCATTTAACGATAGCAGGAGAGAACTGATTCCGCAAAGTTATACTCAGACATCACAGAATTACAAGGACTTTGTTGACAAAATTGACATCACCTTTATAATTTTTATAATACGTTATTGCACATGGATATTTGAGTCTATTGATATTATTTGAGAGAAAAAAATTTTTTCAGAGTCTTTCTTCAGCTATAATTTGAGGAAAGAATGGTTTTTCAATTATGTTCTATAAATATTAATTTATTAGCTCACAGTCCTAGAGAATCTTAATGTAGTGGTTTTAAAACCTGAGACATAGTAGTGAGATTATATTGTATTCTAAAAATTTAAATAAGCTAAGTATTATACTTTATTAATCTGAATATTAATATAAGAAAGAACATAAACATCCGTTGGCTTTATGTCAAAAGAGTAGCTCCTAAGGAGTGAGAAGATGTTTGAGACAGCTGAGAGCATGGGCAGATGCAGGGGTAGGGGCAGGAGAAGCAGACAGCTGAAAGGCCATTTAATACTAATGCTAAAAAGTGTGGCTTGCTCAAAGACAAGGAAGCTCCAATTAGTTTTAAAACATGAACAGAAGTGATCCTTATGTGCATTGAGCATCTGAGCACAAGCAATTTGTCTAAGATGCTTGTCTGTGGAGTAGCTGGAGAGCAGCATCGTGAGGTATTACAAACATTCGCACCAGAATCAGTGGTTCTCAACCTTCCTATTACTACAACCCTTTAATACGGTTCCTCATGTTGTGGTGACCCCCAACCAGGCTGAGAACTGTGGCATCGATTGAATAGTACCTATGTAGAGTGGCAAATGGAGAATCTTGTGGTTGGTGTTAAGTATGGTACTGAAATTAAGGAGGGACCCCATTCTGAAGTAGAGCCCTGTGTGAAGAAAGAAAATACTAGCTAGGAATCGTGCACACAGAGCCCCATTCCCCGGGAGAAAGCAGAATGCCCCTCCAGAATACTGAGTCCAGTTACTCAACTGAATGAACCAGGTGGTGTCAGAAAGGGAGTACAGAAAGGATCTACTTTTTTTGAGGCAGGGATTCTTCTCTGCAGGGGAACTTACTGAAGTATGGTATATGCAACCATACTTCAGAAACCACTTCTTTAGAGGAGAGTAATATAATTCCTTCTCCTCCGTCTAAAATAGAAAACCCCATACCTAATGCCTGAGGAACAGGAAGTGGTACTTACTTCATAAACTTCCAACTGCCTTTAACAAAGATCAAAGAATAGCCTGGACATCACAGTTTAGGGCAAGAAAACACTATAAAGAATGCAATCCAGGTCCCAAAAGAATATTTTCAAGCATTCCCAGCCCAGATCATTTGATTTGAAGACTTACAAACCTATGGGATTTGATTCTTCCTTTCTGAGGCATATTCATGAAAGAGAAGAGAAGGATGATGGTTTGGATGACTGGGACCCTTTAGAGAAATAAACATTGAATAATTCCTCTCAGCCCAGTAATGATTTGACATGTTGTGGCAAATATCGTAGTGAATGTCAGTGATTCTCAAAGTTAGTCGCCGTTTAAGCAACATCGGTTCATTCCTTGGAAAACCAGAGGGACTGTGGAGAACTTGCCTGAGAAAAATATTTATTTTCTTGAACACATGGTTTTCCTTGAATGATCTAAGCTTTCCAAACCAATTTTAGGCTTGTTTCCAACTAAGAAGACAAACTAGATTTGTGTAGGAATTTACTAAATCGCTGTTTTGGTTTTGCAGCATCTTGCTCCAGCACTGCAACATGGGGAAACTTGACAATGAAAACAAAGATTGGGAACGAGCCACACTTGTTCAATGTAGAATAGGCTTTTTACGATATGGATGTACAATATCTATGTAAGCAGTATTGGCGGGTCTACTGGCTCTCCAGTAAGCTTATTGATTGAAACTTTTGTTTGGTTGTTTAAAAATGGAACTGTAAAGAAAAAAAAAAGAGCTTACACATTAGTGGTTCTCTCACTTGTCAAGAACTCTATGTCCAGAAATCACATTAATGCTTTTAACTCTTACACACATGAGCTCAGCTCAGTCCACTGTAAGGGACAGTTCCCAGCATCATGTAGGTACAATAAGGCTTTGCATATCCACAGGTTTATTGCTTTACAGATGACATTCACAAATATTAAGGGTAATTTCCAAAAAAAATGTACAGTAATAATGGAGATCAAGCGATTTGCTGAAGTTGCAGGCTTACTAAAAATGAGTTTGGCAAATCTTGTATAATAGTTTAACCTGTTTTTGTACTCTCCATTATCAATTTGACCTACTTAGCTTCTTTTGGGAAAGATCAAGTCAGGCAAGTGGTTTCATAACTTGAAGATAAAGGGTGAGATTAATGTGTGTTCCAAAAATCTAAGCCTTACATGGTGCATTGAAATGAAGAATGTTGCCTATGAGTTAATTGTGCTTTTGAAGGTGTAGCATGGGTAGATAATGCAAAACTAACCAGCTTAATTCTTCTAATTGTCCAGGCATAAACTAATAGCCTAAGGAAAGAAACCAGTTCAAACTGAAATACGTGAGTTTCAGTACCCATAACAACACTGTAAATGAAATAAAAAGGTTTTCAGCAAATAAATCAATAACAGTGTTTTAGACTTGAAACATAAATAAGAAATGAATGTTCTAACTCTTCTATTAAAATAGAAATACTGCTTGGCTATTCATGTGCTTTAGTTGGGTATAGAATGTAAGTTTTCATTTACACAAATAGTAGAAGACTATTAAAACATAACACAGCTTTAGAATTATCAAAGATAACATATATTTAGAAAAAAATCTAGAGAAATTAAGGCCAGAATGCTATGCATAATACAAATTTTAGAAACACTAATATGTTTCAGAATGAGTTACAAAATCCTAAATATATTCTGTAAAATACATAAAACAAATAAAAAAGAACTGAATTGTATATTCTGTGAACTACGAAACTTTTCTTACATTCTCGTGTAAACTACAACTTAATTTAGCTTTTTTTTGGTTGCAATTTCTACTCTAAGTGGATGCTTAGAGGTGCTCAAATATGGCCATAGAATGTTACACATGAGATAATCCTAGCCATCTGCAGGCTCTCCTGGAAGCCGTCTGTAGTTTGACATCCCCGTCATGGTGCCTGGACAAGGAGGTCAAGCTCCTCAGTGTTCAGATGGGATGGGATGGACTAGCACTTGGCTACACTGACTTCTCTTTGCTCTGCCTGCTGAGTATAAACTTTCCTTAAATACTCTGGCTTCCTGCCTAGGAAGCTATTAGAGGTTCTTCATCTCTATTCCCTTGTAAAGTCCTAAGCACAAACTCAAATTCCCACACACTCTCTCATTTCATCTTGTTTTTTTTTTAAATGTCTTATTATAAATGTGCTATATATGTGACTCTGTGTACCTGTTGTACATAGAAAATCTGAGGCCTAAAACACTGAACCTAAATCTGATTTTTCAAAAAAGTTAGACCCTTCTGGCTTCAAACTGAATAAATTTATATCTCATTTATTATCTGTTAGATAGGCAGCAATACACCTTTCCTAAGGAATGACAACCATTAAGTTTGAATGAGAAATTGTAAAAAATAGGATTTTATCTCTCTCTCTCTCTCTCTCTCTCTCTCTCTCTCTCTCTCTCTCTCTCCCTATATATATATATATATATATATAGATAGATAGATAGATAGATATAGATAGAGACACAGATATCAAGCATCAAATAACAACAATGTCTTTAAAGCACACACGAAATAAGTTAAAATTTAGTACTAGTTTAAACTTTTTATTCAAACACTTGAGTTAGTTCCTTTTAATTGTGCATAACCATATAATTATATTAACTTCCTTTAAAAATCTAATCCATTCTGTTGCAATGATGAAAAACTATCAAACATATTTTATATTAGTATGTGTATATTTGATTTTAAATTTATTTATTTGATTTTAAGATCTGAGTGTTTTGCCTGGATGTCTATTTAGTCACCAGGTGTTGACTCAGTTCCTGTGAGCTTAGCCGGCATGTGTCAGATTTCATGGAACTGAAGGTATGGATGGTTGAGAGGTGCCTCATGGATGCTGGGAAACAAAATCAGGTATTTGAAAGAGCAGCTAAAGCTCCTAACTATCGATCTATCATTCCAGTAAGTCTATTTTATATTTATTCATTTGACTCTTTTGATTTTGAACAAGAAAAACTATTTTATCCATCATTATTATTTAGTGTCTTTGGCCTTTTCCTGGAAAATTAAATTACTTTAAGAGAATTGCATTCTTTCTTTAGGTTGAATTTGAAAATTTTCATGCAAAAATTTTTCAAATTTCACCAAATAATAATATATTTTATCTATATTCACCATTAAGTTAAAAGAGCATCATTTTAACTCATAATTACTTGTCTAAATCACAATAAGTCCTTTCAAATGAAAATAAAAGTGTTTATTCATGGATTTGTTACACAGAAACGTGCCTGACATATGTTCACACATAAATATATCCAATACATGAGAGGTATGTATTTTCAATGGACACATTTATTCTCCAAACTAACAATCGCAATTTCCTTATTTATTGGAGCATATTGATGGTGCTAAACTGACAAAATGTACCAGAAAACATTTTTGAGCTCCTACAACTATAAGGTTTCATCTATGTATGGTGGTACATATCTTTAATACTAGCACTCAGTGAGCATAGGATCTCAGATCTCTATGAGTCCTGTGCTAGCAAAGTCTACATATTGAGTTCCTGGTTAGCCAGTGATACATAGAAGGAACCTGTTTCAAAACAAACAGACTAACAAAAAGAATAAAAAAAGAAAAAATGTATATGATTTCTGTGATGAAAGTCTTGTTTCTTGACATGTTTGAGGAAGAACTTCAACTGGAGTACTAGGTTGCCTGATGCTTTAATCAGAGACCTGTAAGCATATCTGTGGGACATTGTCTTGATTGCTAACTGATATGGGGGTACTCATGCAACTGTGGGTGGCAGGGTCCCTATTCAGGTCATCTGGGTTGTGTAAAAGCGATAGGTAAGTAAGAGGTAGCAAATAAATCAGTAAGCAGCATTCCCATATATTCTCTGATTGATTTCCCACATTCAGACTCCTGCTTCAAGATCCTGTTTGACTATGTTAAATGATTGTGACCTGGACATACATGATTAAATAAACTCTGTCCTTCTCACAGAGCCTTAACCTGAACATTTCACCATAGCACCAGAGAAGGAAATAGGACAACTACCATGATAGAAACTACATCAGTCCTACTTGCCTTTGAAGTCTAACCAGTTGATTTTTAATTTTCTTGACAAATAGAGCCCCTACCTCTATCTTTTCCTGTCTTTATCCCATGTTTTTCTTCCTTCCACTTTGCTTTAAACAAATACGTATTTGTTAGGTTTTTTTTTGTTTATTTTTTTCTGTGATTTACTTAGCATCAATAGATATATCAAGGAACAACACAAAAGGGTTTTCAAAGGCTTCTTTCCCAGTCATTTATTTTAAATTTCTCACTAAACCCATGATGGGTCAAACTTCATACCACCCTCTATGTGTCTAATTTAAGGGTGAAATTCAACATTGGAGAAACATCATAGGGTTGGGGAGGTAAAGACAAAGGCATATTCATGTTTACCTAGAAATATAATATTATATTATTTCATATATATTGGTTAATATATATATATATATATATATATATATATGCTGTATCTTTATGTGACAGAAAAATTTGCAGTTCATTCTATCCTTCAACCATATTGGTCCCAGGTGTCATATAAATAAATGTTTTCTAAATGGATTTATTGTTTCCAAAGTGGAGAAGACTGTAGAGAAAAATAAGGAATTGTTATTTAATTATGACAGTGGCCAATTAAGTCCAAGAAGTGATCAACATCCATGCATGAGTTAGGGAACGTCAGTTGTGCAGAAAAAAACCTACTAAGGGGCCACCCTCCCCCCAAATGAGTAATTATTTTTCCTCCAGAAGATATCAACTGCAAATTTCTCCTTGGTAAGGGGTAGGACCTGAAAAGCAATTCCCCCCATCTATGTCAGAATTTTCCTTTATTTATCTTCTGCAGGGTATTCCAGGTAATCACAGTTGCTGTAGAAGAAGGAGGAGGAGGAAGCAGGAGAAGGAAGAAGGGGAGGAAAAGAAAATAGAGTAAGAATTGGAAGATAGAGTTGAAAGAGGAAAAAATGTAGTTGGTTGGGGGGTTTTATGGGAGGGATATACAGTTAGTTGGAGGAGGAAAATATGGTGATTATGATAATATTCAAATGTATATATGCATGGAATTTTCAAATAATTTAAAAACATCAAAAATACCCATTTTAATTTGTGAGAAATCTATTTCTCAAATGCTAAAATTGTCTGTACATTTCTAAAATCCAGAACTATTTTCTTTGACTCAATGAGAAAATTAAAACTGTCTAATTAATAAAAACAAGTTTAAATCCTCATATGCAGAAGGGTTTCAAAGAAAATACAGTATTACTACCCACAAAAAGATCAGGGCATGATAATTGTCCACTGATAACTTTACACAAATCGTAGATGTATTAAAGATTCTTAGAGTTTTAATTCACACTAAAATAATAACATGTTGTCATATATTGGTCTTTATAATAAAATACTTCTTAATCAAAA
The DNA here is from genome assembly GCA_902168415.1 of Peromyscus melanophrys. Taxonomy (NCBI): domain Eukaryota; kingdom Metazoa; phylum Chordata; class Mammalia; order Rodentia; family Cricetidae; genus Peromyscus; species Peromyscus melanophrys. The sequence continues at coordinate 8,621 of CABHPR010154454.1, read as the reverse complement.
TACCAAAATATTTTACCTAATTGATTCCTTAAGAAAATGTACTTTGGGGATTTTATTTATTTTTCACAGTGTACTAAAAATGTATATAAAATGTTCTGAGACTATTTAAAATTTTGAAAAACTCAAATATGAAAAAAAATATTGGATTTTATTATCAAGATGGAGGTAAATGCTAAATATGTAGCTCCTGTTCCACCCATGAATCAACATGAATGTAGGTTCAATTCTAACAATAATGAATTGATTTGATCCAACACATATTTATCTTGCTGACATATTGTGTATACTTCCCCATAATCTGCTTGTCAGATTTTATGTGAAGATAGTAGTTACAGAATAAAACACTGAGACTTTAATTGCGGGGATCTAGAAAAACACAATTTAAGAGCTCCAAAATAGCACTTTCAGAAATTGAACTACAATCTCCAAGTTTGAGATAATTTTGTTTTAACGTTTTGGTTGTTATCTCTTTCTACTCCTTGCCTATTATGGCTATTACCCTTCACTCACTCGTTGCCTAATTCCTCCCATTCCTTATTTACAACTGCTTTTGAGTGTCAATCATGTTTCTAAATTGTGCTTGTAGCCAAGGATATAATGTAACAACACAAAACTTTTTCAGGACTCTCTAATAATACTTATTGTATGAAAGTAACTAAATATTATATACTATATTAATCAGGGAGTGTCTCTTCAAATAACATGACAAATAACTCGAAACCCTTGATTGCCTCCCATCATTTTAATATAAGACATTATTGATGAAGACATTTCAGAGAAAATATTGGGAAATTGAACTGGAACTGACCTGGTGAATTCCTTCCTAAGGACTTGATTGTATAGTATCCCAAAATATCATGCATTATGTCAATGAAGAAAAGCAAACAGGAACCCTACCAAACTGTAGAGTCTATGAACCAAAATAATAGCCAGCATAACAAGATGTCCTCTGGGTACAGTATAGGCACTTCTGTCTGGGAGACATCCAACACTTGTGTCATTTGACTTATGGTCCACTCAGTAGGAAGATTCAGAGTTGTTACTGTAAAGCTAGCTGACTTCCCAGGTGAAGTATTGGAGCCTAGAGCAGAACCTTCTACTGCCAGTGTCCTAAACCATATAATGTCTAACTGCATTGTAAATACTTACACCAACAGTAGCTCTTACCCTTCATCCAAGAAGATTGTTCGTACACCAGAGATCATTACAGAAATCTACAATTAGACAAAATAAAACAATAAACAATAAACAATCATGCAGTAGCCAACTCCAATTGATGTATCTACAACAATAACTCTATACTGGAAGCCCAGGCAACACTACAGAGGAGGGAAGGGAAACATTAGTCCAACAGCTACAATGAGATAGTGATATCGATATGTGTATGACAGTGAAGCTGCAACCATGAAATGGTAAAAATTTGGTCTCTTAAACAAGTCCTGCACAATGACAGCAGTAGTTAGCATGCCAACGTGGACATGGGATATCTTTCAAACATCTACTCATAGATGAAGAGCTACAGGTAATTAATGGGGGCGGAGAGTGGGAGAATCAGTTTACTTCTGAGCTGCCTCAGGTAGATTACGGAACCTCAAGTATTCAGCCCTAAAAAAAATACATAAAGACAACGTTACATGGAATCAGCAGACTGAGTATACACACACACACACACACACACACACACACACACACACACTCACATGCATACATACACACAGTTATAAATAGATATGAAATAATCTTTTAAAGGAGATCATAGATTTTAGAGGGAGGGAAGAAATGAATTGTATGTAAGAAAGAGAGAAAGAAAAATGATGTAAATATAGTATTCATGTATGAAATTCTAATTAAAATTAATTTATTTTGAAAATATATATACATATAGGCATGGCTTTACATGCCTTTAATGTCCCACTGGACAAGCAGAGATGAGTAGATCACTGGCATTTGAAGGTACTTGGTCTACAGAGCAATTTTTGACAGTCATGGCGACAAAATGATACATTCAAATATAGAATATAGATATACAAATATATGTATGAATTATCACAAATAAATATCAAACTATTATATTTTAATTTTCTTCAGCACAGTGTATGTTATATATATATATATATTTACACATGCATATAAACTACATAATATATTATGCGTAAAAAGAAACTAGTATCTTTATTCATAAAAATAATCTATAACTTATTTGGAAAGTATGTAAGGAAGGAATTTCTATCAGGGCAGCAATTTTCACAAAGAAGTCAGACAAATATTGGATCATTTTCTTGTTGAAGTAGTTGAGGCAAAAATAACTGGTTCTTTTTAGGAAGGAAAAAAAACACAGAAAATAGAAAACAAGGATGTGTTTGTGTTTTGCTTCTCTCTACTAAATCCCTAGGTGTAAGTGATGGGTTCCAAGCAATTTGGAAGCTGTCACAGTTAAAGATTTTTGCAGGATGATAGAACTCCATGTGATTTCCCACAAGTGATCGAGTGTACTTAAAATGAGGCTTGAGTCATCCCACCCCAGAGACACTCTGTGAAACCAGTGGGGATCTGCAAAAGCATGCTCATGCCATTCCAGCCAATCTGTTACATGTGAAGTAAAACAATACAGAATTTAAAACTGGATGAATGTTGTGTCGTTTGCTCTGTATTTATGGTTTGCTTTAGGGGATAATTCTTAGTTCTTTCATTACAAACTATCACAAGGATTAAGCTGACCATCTGCGTACCGAACTTCAAGTATTCTCAGGAGTATTGGGAACATCAAGTTATTCCATTGAAGACACTCATCTGCAGAATCTATAAAGCTAACAAATGTGTGTGCTATGAAGAAATTAATGAAAATCAAAATGTAGGATATTTTGAATTATTCATAAACATAAACTATCAACTTATAAATAATTCTAGTTGTACCAAATAGTTGCTGAGAGAGTACAAAATGG
>CABHPR010154452.1:19210-58277 GCA_902168415.1 Peromyscus melanophrys | reverse complement strand
GGAGGGGAGAACTAGGTAGACGTGCAGGCTTTTCTCATTTTGAAGAAAATCTCTGTCTGAAGCAGACGGGTGTTGATGAGTGTGCTTGTGTGGACAAGGTGCAGTAAGGGCTAATAACAATACCAGATCATTACCGTATGGCAGTTGCCAATTCTGATCGAATTCCACAGGGTTTTCCTGTCAGACATCACTCAAACCCTACCTCCGTTGCTGCAGCTTGCATGCTGCTGATACCTTTAGCTGCAGCCTCAACAGGACTTCTAGAAACTGTTCGCAGTAGCTTGGAGCTTGTCCCAGTGTCCCCAAATCCACTGGTGTGGCTCACCCAAGGTGAGAAATGGCCCTTCTTCTTCTTCCTGGGATGCTGGAGTCTACATGATTCTGCAGAGGGAAGGGAAGCCTGGGTGGGCAGAGTCGGAGAGGATTTCTGAGCTGCTCACAAGGCCTGGCCAACAACAAAGGCCAGGGCGCACAGCTGGAGTAGACATGGTGGCTTCATCCTCAGTCAAAGGAGGCCAGAGCCTTGACTTGTCAGGTCACAACATGAAAAGACCCTCCCAAAGACAGCATCTCCCTTCTAAACGATCTGAGTAAGCAAAAACATCAAACATCTAGGAATAAGGCCAGGGAAGAGGTAGGTCTTACCATGACAGGCAGGCAGAGGGAACCTGGTAGGAGCCTCTGGGATTGCAGGGTTCTGCCTGCTGTTAGGAGCTCCATGGATGCTGGGGAGAGCAGGTGGGGCTGTTTCCTGCGGTCGAGTCTGATATCCAGTCCTGGCTGGAGGATCATAACGACTGGATGTCATTTTTTTCCCTGTAATATTCTAGAGCTCAGACCTCAAGGCTCCATGTGTGGCTGAGCTCTATGGCCCCTCTACCTGCCTTGGGGATTCTAGACCTTACCTGGACCCTTTCCTGCATGTCCTGGGATTTCCTACCTCTTTGCTCTGGAGAGCGCTCCTTGGGTGGTAGGGAGATGTCTCCTGCTACTCTGTGCAGGTTCCCTGAGTCAGTCTTTGTCCCTGCTGACAAGCTCAATAAGTACACATGACATTCGTCTTCCTCTGGCTCAGAGTCCAATGGATCTGGATATAAATTCCAGCTCTGTCTTTCACTGGCGATATAACCCCAGGCTAGTGGTTTAAACCTTTGTACTTCAGTTCCCTGTCAGTAAAGCAGAGAGGTGCCAGTGTCTTCCTTAACAGGTGGCCACAACGGGCAAATGAAGCAACACAGTGAGTGCCGTGGGTATGGGTGCCATAGGGTGGCTCCTGCTTCATCTCATCCCCCCTAGTCAGGACATGCTACTTGGACCCCATATCCTTTTGGGGTGCCAGAGCTTCAAGCTCTTCTCAGAAGCCTTTCCCAGGTCCTGCTGCCAGCTGTGAGGACAGCTGTACCTCTGCCACCTTCCCTTGCGTCCCCCTGGGTTTTTGCTGTCACATTAGCAGGCAAGTGCGCTTAAAAATAAGTGGCAGACGCCGCGCTTGTTTGAAGTGTAAGGTACGCCACCCTCAGAAAGAGCGTTTGTGCTGTAGAATAGATAAGAAAGAGCTATCTGCTTAGAGAACTTTTTTGGCTAGCTTTTCTTCCAGGGCGTGGGAGGAGCATCCTCCGTCCTGGTGTGGGCTGGGGGAAGAATGAATGTGCTCTTCAGAGGCTCGGCACAGGCTCTCGGTCTGTGGCTTTCTCATTGATCTATTTCTCTCTAGTGAATGGGCTTAACAGAAGTAGAGAGAGATTTTTTCCCTAATGATGGGGATAGAAAAGAATAAAAAGTGACTTTAGGGGTATCTTGGGACCTTAGCTGTCATTGTGTGCCGACACTTCATTTCAGAATGTAAAGGACCCTGCTTCTCTTTGGTAGGATAAATGGTCCTCTAGCCAGGGGCAGCCAGGAAAGAGGTAGAACTTCTCCGCTTAATAACACACAGCATGGAGGGGTCTCTCTCTCCTTTTCTCCCTGGGAGAAACAAGGCTGCTGCCTGGGTCAGCTGGAGCTCAGGACGGCTCAGCATGGAGTCCTAATGAATTGTTTGGAACAAATATTTCCTAGTGTTACTGGGAATCCAGGGAGGGTTTTTGCTCAGTTAGCCTTGGAGGCTTGTCTTAGGCTGGGGCCCTGGGCACTGGTGGCCAGGTAGAAGGTGGCTGCGCTGCTCTCTAGGGTGAATGACTCTTGCTGACCTGAGGTCCTTCGTGCTACCAGGTTACCAGCAGACGAGCTCTGGAGGTTTGTATGGGGATAGGCAAACGCTAAGCCCGGAGCACCCATTTCTTTTTCTTTTTTCTTTTTTGTTTTTCGAGACAGGGTTTCTCTGTGTAGCTTTGCGCCTTTCCTGGAGCTCACTTGGTAGCCCAGGCTGGCCTTGAACTCACAGAGATCCGCCTGCCTCTGCCTCACGAGTGCTGGGATTAAAGGCGTGCGCCACTAATGCCCGGCGGAGCACCCATTTCTTTGGTGAGAGTTTGGGTCAGAAAAATCCCTTGAATGATCTTGGCATCAGTCTTGCAAGCTGTTTGTTAAGCATGTGAGTAGGCTGCTAGGTTCCTCAGCTCGGGGATGTGCCCGGGGTGCAGCAAAAGGCAGGGGAGGGGAGTCCATACCAACCCACCCTCTCAGGAACTGCTCTCCAGTTGATTTTATGTGACACTTAAGAAGCTGAAAGGTACATGCGTCGGCTCCATTGAGGGACCTGAGCCTTGGGCTTGGCTGCAGCTGTATTCAGTCAACTCCATGTGAGACTCAGGGCAGAGCCGGAGGATACCCGAAGTCTCAGCAGCCATCTCCGTACTGTCCTCTGAACTGATGAGGAAGCTAAGGCCCAGAGCAGTGGGAGACCTACTCCAGCCCAGAGAGCCTGGTACAGAGACCCGCCCGGTTCAGCCTTCAGCACTCCAGCTAAGCCTTGAGCACTTGGCACGAGAGAGGCTCTGTGCAAGGCTCAAAGCTACACAGAGAAACCCTGTCTCGAAAAACCAAAAAAAAAAAAAAAAAAAAAAGACAAACAAACAAACAAAAAACAGTCACTCTCACAGTTCCAGGTACTGGAGTGCAATAAGAAGCAGGGAAGATCTAATCTCACCCTCACAGAGCTTCCGCTCTGTGGGAGGGGAGGGGCAGGCCATGAAGAATCAAAGAGGCCAGCGTACTTAGGCATGGTGGTGCACACTTGTAGTCTTTCGTACTTGGGAGGCGGAGGCAGGATCAAGACTTCAAGGTTATCCTCAGCTACACAGTGAGTTCAAGGCCATCCTGGGCTACCTCAGACCCCATCTCAAAAGAAGAGTTTTATAAAAATTCCTGCTAAGGACAGTGAAGGAAGCAAGACAATGATGGAGAATGATGGAAGGAGAGATTGACCGGGGCTGAGGTTTCAAGGGCGGCAGGTGTCTTTGAGATGGTAATTTGGGTGTCACAAGATTTATTTCTGTAAATATTATTTCCTTTTCTTGTGTACTGAAGTATTATCTCCCCAGGAAATCGAGGCTTGGGGAGACTAATTAACCCCCTCAGTCACACAGCTGACCAACAGATGAACCAGGATTTGAACACCACTTTGCCAGACTCCTAAATCCAGCCTCTTCCCCATCTTCCTTGGCTGTTTGCAGTGAGGATGACCGTGTTCTGTTTTCCATGGCTACAAGGTGACTGTTAAATGTGAGCAGTAGAGGCGAGTTCTGAGTCCAGCTCCACGGCTCCGATGCCCCCTCTTGTAGGAAAGCAGGAGCTAGATGACCCAGGGGAATGCCTCCCCTCCTTCTGGAACTGGCCTCATTAGGAATGAGGTGGCGCTGTCCCAGGGCCAGCTTATTTAGGCCACAATCTATCTAACCCAGACTTCTTATGAAGCTGGGTAGAGCACACCCATCTCTGCAGGCCCGCCGGATTGGCACACTGGAGCTGGCCCCCTCCCAAATGTTTTTCTCATTTCCGGTTTCCCGGTTGTTTTGAATCCACCGGCTTCATTTCATTCATCACCAAAGCAAGGCATGCAATGGAAAAGACACATCCTGTCCTCCGGGTGCTGCCTCATTTCCTGCCTGAGATTGACAAGCACCACAGGAGCACTTTGCACACCTTAGAGAGGGATTGCTGTGCCTGTGGCCGGGCGGGGCTGTCTGCAGACAAAACTCTGGCTGCTTTATGGACAGAGTCGGTTCTTCAGTCATGATTTGTCTCCCCAGCTACACATTTGTAGCCTGTTCACTGTGAACCTTTGCAGCCTGTGTACCTCATTTTTTTTTTAGCCCATTGAAAATTCTAAACATCTGTGGATCGGTGCAAGTGCATCCCTGTGTTCATGTGCATGTGCTCACGGTGTCAGTGGCTGGCAACCCCCAGCTTGTTTCCACTGGGGACAGGAGAGGTGCTCCAGGGACTGTAATTCCAGACAGATAGGAATGCCCAAGAGCCCCAGAGACCAGCAGATGGAAGCAATTCAGACCTGCAGTTGAGGCTGGGGAAATGGACCAGGGCTTGGCTCTGTGAGAACTATGGATCTGCCAGTAGGGCTCTTTGAGTGTCTTCTTGACTGTTGCTCATTGTAAACCTTCTAAGGTATTTCCCAAGAGACATAGGGAATCTTTATTAGGTTTCGTGTGTGTGTGTGTGTGTGTGTGTGTGTGTGTGTGTGTGTGTGTGTGTGTGTGTCAGTGCTGGGGATATTAAACCTGGGGCCTTGTGTGTGCAGCTAGGTAAGCCCTCTGCCAGTTACATCTCCAGCGACTAAGCATCTTTTATTGTCAACATTCTCCATCCCACTCATCACCCTCAGGGTGTTATGACAGCGGTGGCCTCTTCCTGGCACTCCTTCTTCCTTCCCTTTCTGTGTGTCCTTTTCTCCTGTCTTCACAGCTGGCAAGGTATCAAACAGACCACACATCCGACCTTGACCTTGACCTTGACCTAGCCTGCAAACTTCCCGCAGCTACTCACTCATCACCCTTACAATATAGTTTAGACTCCATAGGACAGCATGTCTTGGAGCTGGCCCTGCCCTGTTCTGAAACCACATTTATGTCACCTCTTCTTTAAACACTCACCAGCCCCTGTGAGGTTCTATATTGCCTCAGTACTACATTTCTGGACCTTTGTACACACCAGGTATTCCTTGTTCCAAGTGCCACCCCCTTGCTGTGAAGCATCTGTGATATCCCCAACTTCTGCCTGCCTTGTGCACATAGACATCTCCTGGGCCCTTGTTGACAATGCAAAGACATCTCTTTTTCTTCACTGAGTCCTTCAAGGGCAGTCCTGGCCCATGCCTCTGGACTCCCAATCTCATATGGCATCCAACAGAGTAGGGGCTCAGGGAGTGCTTGGTAAATGAATGGATTCCCCACAACATCCACATACTGTTAGCCCGCTGCTCATTGGATCTTGGAGCGGAGCCATGTCCTTAAAGAAGCTTCGAACCACCTGTGCAGAGGTGGCTTTGCTCTATGACCTCAGGCTCCCTCATGTCCACAAACCACTTGTCTAAATGGGTGACTAGATTCCTTCCACAGTATCCAGCCAGAGAGGGGACACAGCTCCCCACGCTGCAAAAGGCAACATAGTCCCAGAATCCCAGTGTTATTTTTTTGCTTAGCTGATACAAATGTGTCCCAAGAACACAAAGACCAAGACTTTAGGGCTTAGGTATTGTAGCCCATCTGTTCCTTGGGCAAGACAGTGATTTTTGTTGATGTTGAGATAAAGTCTCACTATGTAGCCCTGTCCTGGAGCTCACTGTGTAGGCCAGAATGGCCTCAAACTCACAAAGATCCACTTGGCTCTGCCTCCTGAGTGCTGGAGAGTGTGGGGGTGGGGGAGAAGATGTCACCTCTTACAGAGCTCCATCAGTGGCATTTCAGAGCATGCTCTGTGAAAATGTGAAAGATCTGACATGATGCCTGCATGCTTCAGTATAGACTCCTTATGGACCCATCCAGCTGTGTGAAATCCAGTCGTCTATACTGTGAAGACCTGGCCTCCTTTATTACACAGAGCCGCTGTTCTCAGACTGGGTGAGAACCTGTTCTCCACAGGCCAACGAGCAACGAGCTCCCCTACATCTTTACAGCCACTTGTCCCAGGGTTCTTATGCTGCACTCACAGCAGACATGACTAATCTATCCCACCACTCATCCTCAGGGAGCTCCTGGGCCACCTCAGTGCAAGATGCCCAGCTGGAAGCTTGCTCCGCTTCTGTGACTCTGCTCAACCATTGACCAAAACTCATGTTCCCAAGGACCTCAGTAGCTGAATAATCCAGCTCAAAAGAAGACCAGAAAAGTGATGGTAAAGACAAATAGGAGAATATAAGTAGTCTGCCCTCACAGAGGGCACTTTCTCATCTCAGAGGGTCGCGGACTCAAGTAGTGTGCAGCCTCGTAACAGGCCAGGAGCAAAGCAGGTTATGTTGTAAATCACGGTGGCAAATACCATGAGAAGCCTAGGACATGGTGCCCACTGGAGTGTGACTAGATGCTAGCTTGGCACAGAGGGAAGGGAGGAACATTCTAAGGAGAGGGAACCGTATCCTCAAATGTGAGTGTCAGGGAGGAGATGAATGTGACAGCCTCAACAGCTGCCAGGGAGCTCCAGTGGAAAGCCTGGGGTGGGAGCTGGAGTGGAAAGATGCCACACCCTGGGCAGCCATTGCTCTTGTGTCTCCAGCTCCCGGAAGTGCTGATGCAAAGGACTGAAGACTGTGGAGGAATGTCAGCTGGGATGGGTGGTGGCTGCTCTGCCGTCTCTCGAGTGTCTGCAAACCATGCACTGGAGCTCTGTTCCTATCCCTTGAGGCTCTGTCCAGGTCATGACTAGCCTGCAGCTCTTCGGCATTTCTTCACTCCATCGGCTAACTTAGCTGCTCTGGCCATTCTTGGAACTATTTTATTGCAGCCGTTTTCTTTTGTGTTTCTGCCCCATCCACAACAACTGAGCAGTAGCTCCCAACATCTCAAGTTACAGGATTTAATATTTTTCCATTATTAAAATTATTAGTGATCCGCTAATAATTTGGAGTTTTCATTAATCACACTCATTCATGGTAATCGTCTAATGTGGTTTAATTACTTTCATCTGGGGTCTTGTCTATCGTCTAGCCTGGTGCCTTTGCCCCTGGACTCCATTGGAATCTTCTGCCCTTCCTGGTTGCTCTCTTCCTGTGCCCCTGCTAGCCCTCTCCAGCTCTTCTGTTGCTATAAGGTGCAGCGAGGACAGCTGGGGCGAACCGCTTTGTGTTTGCCTCTTACAGGCATTTGGACCCTTGCCTGGCCAAAAGGCAAGGTGGGTGTTTCCTGTCCGGCCTTCTCCCTGGGCGGAGGGAAGGAGGCCACCGCGAGCTGTTCACTTCACTGCTGCTTCAAGGCTCCGACTTAGCGTTTGTGGTTTGCATGTCTGACACCTCACTTGGCACATGATTTATTACAGTTTTAAATAGCCCTTTCTTCCTGGATTGAACTGTCCATATCCATTTGGAGTGGGAAGATCTGGCTTGTGGTGCTGGTAGCGAGAATGTTTCTGAGTGCAGTTGTTTGGGGTTCTTAGAGCGGGCGGCTGATGCTCACACACCGGAGAGCGCCCTGTGTCTGACGGGAACCCAGGAGACAGAAGCAGACAGTTGCCTGCCACCTGGATGAAGGATGACATACATGGATGCAGAGAGCCTTTTGTTTTGCTTTGTCTACATTTTAGAGACAGAACATCCCAGGCAAGGGGAGGCAGTCTTACGAACAGCCTGGAAGGGGCGTCAGGATCCATACTAGCCATTCCCTTGCCTTTGTGGTGGGCTTTCCACCGGTCCGGGCTTTGTTAAGAAAACATTTCCCAGGGAGGAACTCCCCTTGTTTCTCTCGCTCTCTCCCCTCCTTCCCTGGGGGATGGCAGTCTCTCTAGCCAAATCCTTTTTGCTGTAGTTAGAGCCTCTCTGGGACAGTTAAGCTGGAATACAGGACGGTTACAACAAAATATGCAAATTCCCTTTCCTCTTAAAGAGATATATGTCCCCTCCATGTCCCCTAAATTAGCTCATCAGATTGTGATCACCATCCTGGGGGTGTGATGATGTGGACAGCTGCAGAAATCCTTCGTGGAGGGGGAGCGGGGAGTCCAACCAGCTCCCTGTGGAACATTCTGGTTCCTTTTGTTATCCTGCGCTTCTCGACTGAGATCCAACATCAGCCCACCTCCTTCCGTGCTGCTGGGTTCAAAGGCTATTTAGTGTGGTCCCAGGGAAAGAGAGAGGATTTGGCATGGCTGTGAGAGCCTGGCAGAGATGGACAAAGGGAACAGGTCACCTGGGTGTGGCATGAGTCACCTGAGCTCACACAGGGATGCCCACCAGCCACGCCTAGGCCCTTCATCCCCACCCCCAAGAGTCCACAGAGAGTGCCACCCACCCATTTTCACCGAAATGGCAAAGGCATTTATGCTTCTGCCCACTGTCAGTTCTGAACCCCCAATGGTCTTGCCGGCCATTGTCCATGAAGCAGATCTCACCTGTCACGCTGGCTTGGGCTTATCTCCTTATTTGTTTGTTTGTTTATTATTTCTCCACTTCCAAGGTTTCCTCGACTAGCTAGAAGGGTGCTTTTTCATATGGAATTATAGGAAGAGTTGAGATGTCTGAGGGTTAGAACCATCCAAAGAGTGAGGGCTAGCTCTTGGGATGGGTGTGCCTTCCCCTTCCAAATTCAAACAGTTGAGAGGTTTCACGAATTCTCCAGAAAACTATAACCCCATTCATTTGGCAACAGGAGAACACAGTAGTTAGTGTCTGTGTGCTCTGACTATGAAGTCTTGGGGAGAGCTTTAGGCTATCTGTAAAGTACACAGCAGGGCCCTTCCTTGACAAAATGGGTGAGAGCCCCTTCCTCTCACTGTTCGTTACCTCGGTGGCAGCTCGGTTGCCCTCCTCCTGTCTGCCCCCTCCCCACTCTCCCTGCTCAGTGCTGCTGCTGTTGCTGTAACCAAACTCGGTGTGGCTGTCAGTCCGTAGGGCTTCTAACCCCACCCTCTCGAAGCCCAGGAGAGGGATTAGAAACATGCACGGACCCACTCAGTTGTCAAGGGCAGACACTTGTTGAACCTACTGTGTGCCAGCTAGAGAAGGGACAGAATGGACTGACTGTGGGCCCTGCCCTGCAAAAACCCACAGTGTAGAGCAGGAAGTCTTTCTCTTTAAAATTATGGTAAAATACACATCATGTAAAATTTACCATCTTTACCATTTTTTTTTTCCTGAGACAAGGTCTCTTGTATCCCAGGCTGGTCTCAAACTCTGTATGTAGCCTGGGACGAACTTGAACTCCTGATCTTCCGGCCTCCCCATTCTGGGTGCTAGGGTTACAGGCACACACCACTGTGCCAGGTTTATGCCATGCTGGCACTGAAACCAGGGCCTTGCGAGTGCTAGACAAGCATCCTATCACTGCGCTCCACCTAGCCCTTCACCATTCTGAAGTACGGAGTCAGAGGCCATCGGTTTGTGAGGGAGTGAGGAGGGATGTGGAAGGGTTTGGAGGGAGGAAAGGAAAGGGGGGAAGTGATGTAATTATAAAAGAGCATTGTTGGTGGGTTAAGCAATCCCTTACCCCTACAACTCTCAATCCCTGGATTAAGTGAGGTTAAATCAAGGACCCAGAGAAGGGAGCCAGCCGTGAGCTATCTGAGGGCTCTGGCGCCCACAAAGGTTCTTGTAGGCAGGGAGGCAGAGAGGGTTGGCCACAGAGGAAGACGTGATGGGTGAAGCCAGAGTCCAAGTGCTGGGAGAAAAGACTGGGAGGGGAGGAGGTTGGGTCCCTTCCAGAAGCCAGAAAAGGCCGGGAAATGCATTCTCTCAGATCTTCCAGGAGCCACCCTACTCACAAGCTTGACTAGTTTAGTGAGGCTGAATCATCATCTGGGCTCCCAAACTGTGAGACAGCATGTGTGTGCTCTGTTTAAGCCACTGATGCTGCGGTGAGCAGCAGCACTAGGAAGCTCACACACAGACAGACTGGAGAGGACAGAGAGGGCCAATCCAGGCTCAGTCACTGAGCAGCTGTGTGGTTCAGTCTCTTCATGCCCCAGCTTCCTCCTCTTTGGATAACGGGGCTCCCACGGAGGTTCGTTAAGGGTATGGAGTTAATGTTTGTAAGTCACCGAATGCCTGGGACCGACACGTGTACATTTGTCAGATAAATAGCTCCAAGCACCCAGCCAGGTCTGGCTCGCAGGTCTCAGTGGGATGATCTCAGAGGACTGAGTCGGTGACTTGAGTCTGGTCACCAGCGAACTGGAGTGGGCTAGGGAGGAGGGCAACTTTTAGAAGCCTGATGGTGGCTTCATTAAAAGGGAGCACAGAGGCTTGAAGGGACGACCCTTCCATTCCCTGTCACACCACAGGCTTCCTCAGGGTAAGAGTCAGGGCAGGTGCATGTGTGAAACGGCATTTCAATGCTGACCAGTTGGCTTTCCTTCAGGAAGTCTCAGAACCGTGAGATTTACACCCGTGAGCTAAGTGAATCCTGGGAAGTGCTTCACACATCTGGCCCTGGCTTTGGGGCTCCTCCAAAGACTGGAGTTCTCAGAGCAGGTCAGCAAGCCCTGAGCTGCTGCAGATGCAAAAGAAGGTAGGATAGGCTAAGAGGGGGCATCACCTCCATGTGCCTGACCTTGGAAGGATCTAGAAAATATGGCTGTGGTTTCTATTGCTGCTGTAATTAATCTCTAAGATGGTCAGAGACAGTTGTGACAGATCCATGCCCAACATCTTCAGGGCCTGGGCCGGCCTCACATGGTGGCACCTAAGATGTCTGTGGGGTGCTTCAATCGTCATATCTGAGTTCCATCCAGCCCCCCCTTCCACCACCAGATATGGGAGCCTCCCTCTGAGGAGAACAGCAGGGAGAAGGTACCATGTGACCACCCTGGAAGCAGGCTTGGCCCTTCGGATAGAGAATTCTGGGATACTGGGTATCTGAAGATAGGCTTATGAGATGGGATGGCCCATGGGTTTCCAGTCCTGTTAGGAGGGGCTGGGCAGAAACCCCATGTGGGTTGCAGAGCAGGAGTCCTGGTGTGTGGGTCCAGGGCAGTCACAGACATCAGTGCAGTGGCCAGGCCCTGGATGGCAAGTAGCGTTACCCTATCCTCTGCTCTATCACCAGATTGGCGCCTTCTGAGCCTGAGCCTCACCTCATGTGTGTCTGTGCATCTTTGGGAAACAGCTCCGAGCTTCAGGCTCAGCAGGGGGTTTCTTTTTAACCTCAGCAGTACTCCATAGAGCCTGGCATTGGAGCTGGCCCAGAGAGGCCGAGGGGCACTGTCACCTTGGTGACTGTGGCCTCTCTGGCTTTCTCCAGACCTCCCCAGGAGGAAAGGTGCAGTGGAGAATGGCTGATGACCTCAGTGGTGATGACCCGAAAAGGGCCCTCCTTGGAATAGGGAGCCAGCCTCCACGGTACTGGGCAGGTTGAACACGCTGCAGCCTTCTGAGACTTTCAGGACCTCTAATGGGATGGGCCTGGGAATAAGTGCCATTGTTTATTTCTTGTGTATAGGATGGCTTAGCTGGGAGGGGTTGTGGAGCTTGCCTTGGAGTGGAACCCCTGTGGGGGCCCTGGGAGCGGCACTGTCCAGCAGGGTTGGGGGAGGCTGGAAGCGCCGCAGAGGAAATAACAGGGCAGGGGAGCACTTGAAGAGCCAATTTCCCTCCAAGAATGGCCAAGCTTAAAATATCTCCAGCAGGCTCCATGAGTGGTCTTCCCCAGGAGATTTCTGCTAAAAAAATGTTTTTATTAACTTTTTAAAATTACAGAAGCAATATTGGCTTGTTTTAGTGCAGAGGTGTGTTCTAATTATTAAAGGAGAAAAAATCAATAGTTCCCTCAATCCCTGCACCTTACCTCTCCAGAGGTATGAGTTGTCAGCTCTGTGATATTAGCCAAAGGTGGTCTGCACACCTGTGTGTATATCTGTGCACACGTATATAAAAACAGGCCACCTTGTATGCACATCAAGGGATGCTTTCTATGTGCTGGTGATTTTTAAAACAGGAACTCACACTATGCCCACTGCACAGCCATTTTCTCTGTTTGTTTAGCAATACATTGCGAACCTTTCCTAAGTCAATACGTACAGACCAGCTTCATTTTAAACAGCTGCATAATGTTCCGCAGCGTAAGCACCATGATTTAACTGGCTCCCTATGGATGTGTATTCAGGTTATTTTCTGGGTCTTAAAAAACGGTAAACAAGCAGTTCTTTAATGAATATTATTTGATTTCTTTATTTTGTGCATTTCTTTATTCTCTTGCCTTGGGAGAATTAGAGAAATGGTGAGCTGGTGAGGTACGTTTTTCTTTTCAGTCACATTGATACAGTTTGGAACTTTACTGCCTCTAGATCCATCAGGCAGCCCGTGTTTCCCGAGCTTGTGCTTGGCACTGTGGCCATATGGAAATCAGCCCTCAAGGGCCCAGTGTCAGTGAGGGGGCTGACAGGCAGGAGGCCAGGCACCTTTGGTGAAATGGTTTGGGCAGTAGCTGCTCGGGAGCAAGCTCAAGAAGGAGGCTGTGGTTGAAAACAGGCGTTTCTTAGATGACGATGTGGACCCTGGGTGGTATCCTGTTTCCCCAACCTGCTCTGAGGTCCTGGGAGGCCCAGCTCAGCTGTGAGCCAGAGCTGCACCAGTACTCTTCTTCTGGAGCCACTGCGAGGAGTGTATGAGTGAATGCGCCCCAAATAGGACAGGAAGAGTCACTCAAGTGATCCACAGCACAGCGGAGTGATGGCGGTCCACAGTAAACTGTCGTGTCTTCTGTGACGCTCCAGACACAGGAATGTCTGGATAAAGAACAGTAGGGGAGCTGGGGAGTGGACTCAGCAGTTAAGAGAACTGGTTACTCTTCCAGAGGTCCTGAGTTCAAATCCCAGCATCCACGCGGCAGCTCACAACCTCTATAACTATAGTCCCATGGGATTCAATGCCCTCTTCTTGTGTGCATACATGTGGACAAAATAAAATAAAATGTATTATTTTATTTAAAATATATATAATTTCATATATATAAAATAAACAAATATAAAATAAACACATCTTTAAAAAGAGAAATGGTAGAGATGGAAAGCTAAGTCCCTTTATTTGATCAGCACACACATATTCAAGTATCACAGAGTGCCCCATTAATGTAGTTACTACGTGCTAATTAGAAAGAGGCAAAGTAAAGTTCTTAGTATGGTGTGAATGGAATAGCCAAGTGGTCAGCTGCTCCCTGGGAGACCAGTAAATGCTCCCTGAGGGCTAATGCTTCAGGGAGTCCTTTTATTGTTTGTTTACTTTATTTTTAATTAAAAATTACATATAAATGCGTTTATTATTCATTTGTGTGTGCATATGGGCATGTTCCTACCATAGTGAATGTGTGGAAACCATAAAACAGTTTTCAGAAGTTGGCTCTCTCCTTCTACCATGGGGGTTCTGGGGATTGAATTTAGGTCACCCATCAGGCAGGCATCTTTACCACAGAGCTGTCTCACGGCCTCCTTTCATTGATTGATTGACTGATTGATTGATGATTACAAGTCTCCTGTGGCTCAAGCTGGCCCTGCACTGCCTCCTGCCTTTTGTTTATTTATTTTTGCCAGGGTCTCATGTAGTTCAAGCTGGCCTGGGACACCCAGTACCGCTGAGGATGACCTTGAACTCCCGATCCTCCTGTGTCCGCCTCCCAAGGGCTGAAATCACAGGTGTGTGCTACCACATCTGATTTCTTTTTTTCTTTTCTTTTTTTTTCTTTTTTTCTGAAACAAGGTCTTCTCTGTAGTCCAGGCTGGCCTTGAACTAGCTGCCCAGTGCTGGCATTACAAACCAAGGCCTTCACAAGCTGGCCCTTGACAGTGAGTTGAAGGGCACTTGAGTCAGCCCAGGACGCCCACTAGGCCCTGATCTCAGCTCCCAAGGCTCCTCAAGGATTCCAAACCTCTTGACTTTAGCTATTGAAAACACCCGTTAGGCCAGGTTTGAAGACTCTCCAAATGGTAAATAGGTTGGATTACCAGCCTGGAGGCTGGTTTTGGGTAGATGAGCCCCCACCCCACATCCTGCCACCCCAACCTTCCCAAAGATTCTTTCCTGTGTCAAGCCAAAATGGAAACTTAAACTTCCTGTTTGGAAAACCATTCTGCTTACCCCAGATATCACATATGCTAGACACCGTGTCTGTCAAAGCAGAAGGAACTGCAAACACATTCCAGCTTGGCCCAAGATGGTTAAACACCAGCAGGTCACCAGACCCCCAGCATAGCCTGGGCTGGGACCCAGTGGTCAAGAACATGGATGTACAAGAGAATGGACTTTGTAAGAGTCTAAGCTTGCCCTTCCTTAACTCTTTGGCCATTATTGAATTCCCACATTTTCCCAAGCCTCAACTTCTCTGTCTGTATAATGGAAATAATAATACTTTCAGAACCTTGTTCAGGACTGAATGAGACGGTCCTGTAAAGCGCACCGCTTAGGGCTGGGCACCTGTTGCTGTTGGAGGGAGGTAGCCACTCTATCCCTGCCTCCCCTGGAATTGAGGCTGGCACTGCTAACTTCTGGCCATCCTTCCCCAGCTTCTATTTGGGAATCAGCGGGCCTGGGAAGTCCCCGAGAAAGGCTCCTCATCCTATGTGGAGACGAGTGAAGCTGGAAAGAAGGGGCAGTCTACTGGAAAGAAGCAGGGAGTGGCGCCGTAGTTCGTAATGTTCCACATGGCGCAGCTTGTGGTCTGAGTGCCTTGACGGGCATGAGGTAGTGGGTGTGCTGTGGCAGGTGGTGAGGACGGAGGGCAGTGGCGGGGACAGAGGGGGATGATGAGGACAGAGGGTCAGCTGAGCTCAGATGGGGATGAGCTCTTTTTACCAAGCGGACTAAGAGGTTGAACTTGACCCAGAACGCCCTGGAGAACAACTGGCAGGGTCCAGCAAGGGAAGTTATGTGACTCGGTTCTGTTGGGGACATTTACCCTGGCAGCTGGAATGTGGATGGAATGGGGCACTTGCTAAGACGAGGTGTGGCCACTGTCACCAGGGGCTGGCTGGATCACGGTGGCTTTACTGCGTTGAGTAGAACTGGACAAACTCCAAAGCTACATGAGGAAGAGCCCCAGTGTCTCCAGAAGCCTCGGGGAAGGAGGCTTGTTTCTGTGGAGTTCACCCCCATCGGGCACTGGGTCGCCTCCATGCCAGTCACCCCCCTCCTTGGCGGCGCTGTCCTGGATGCCTGGTAGGGTCACGTTGTTTGGTCTCAGACGTCTCTCATTTCTTTCCCATCATGTTTTATTTTCACGCCAGCAGGCATGGCTTATGAAATTATGTGGCTTGTCTGTTTACTATCTGTTGTCCTACAATGCATGCTCCGTGACCCAGGCTTCTTATCTACTTGTTTTCTGTGTCCTAGAGCTGAGCATGCGAGTCCCCAGTCAGGAGCCAACACGATGGGTGCATGGATGGGCCAACGAGCCCTTCACAGTAAAGCTCCATGCCTGTGCACCCAGAAACTTACAGTTTAATTTTTTAAATGTATTTGGGAGTTTTGCCTGCAAGAGTATCTGTGCACCAAGTGAGTGTAGTGCCCATGAAAGCCAGAAGAGGGCATCAGATCCCCTGGTATTGGAGCTACAGAAGGTTGTGGGCCACCCTGTGGGTGCTGGGAATCAAACCTGAGTCCCCGGAAGAGCAGCCAATGCTCTTAGTCACCTAGCCATCTCTCCAGCCTCGCATCTAGGAGATTTTGAACTAGGCCCCAAACCGTCATCTCTAGCAGACTCCTTATCTGTCACCACAACTGGAGGAGATCAATGGTTTTCCTGCTAAGCGGGTGGGACACAGAGGTCATACAGAGATCCGTGTAGGTGGAGAGGGAGGGAGCTGGCACTGAATGATGCTCTCCACCCTTAACCTAGAAAGCTGAGTTTTTCTCATATTGGACTTCCATTAAAAAAAAAAATCATTAGTAGGAAATGGAAAGCTGCAAATTGGATCCAACCTTCATGTTCCAGATGAGGAATCTGAGGGCCAGGGATGGAGAGGGACTTGCCAATGGTAGAGTGCTCTGTCCCCAGTAGGGATAGAGAGTGCGCAGGGATAGAGAGCTTCTCACCGAGTGAGTGAGAAACACACACTTTCTCAGTTGCCATGGCTCGGCCTTCATTCTCCTAGAACCAGGGATGGGCAAAATGATTTATGGTCATCACTGGTCTCGGTTAGTGCCACATGGGCTTCAGGCTTGAAAGTCCCCAAGGGTTCTCCTGTCTATGGCAATAGACTAGCAGTGATGTCTGCCGGGAGAATCTTAGTCTGGCTGGGGCAAAAGCCACGAAGGGACATTATACATGGCCCAGTGCCACCGGCCGTGGGAAGTTAGTTTCAGCTGAGGAGGGTTTCTTCTTAGAAGGATGCAGAGCAAGAGAGGATCACTCTGGCAGTCTCTCTGGTGCTTTTGCAGTAAGGCCCGCCACCTAGCCAGCCCCTATGAGGCACTTCTTAAAAAATTTTCTGCTTATTTATTTATTGGTTTTTTTGAGACAGGGTTTCTCTGTGTAGCTCTGCCTGTCCTGGAACTCTCTCTGTAAACCAGGCTGGTCTCACTTCACAGAGATTTGCCTGCCTCTGTCTCCCAAGGGCTGGGATTAAAGGTGTGTGCCTCCACTGCCCAGAAAGATTTTAATGATTTATTTTTATTTCATGTGCATTGGTGTTTTGCCTGCATGTGTGTCTGTGTGAGGGTGTCAGATCCCCAGGACCTGGAGTTACAGACAGGTATGAGCTGCCATGTGGGTGCTGGGAATTGAACCCGGGTCCTCTAGAGGAGCAGCCGGTGCTCTTTACTGCTTTCTAGCCCTTGGTCATTTTTGCTTTTTAAATTTCAATGTTTTTCTTCTTTTCCCTTTTCTTCATCTAGTTACTTCATGCAGCATTTACTTACTGGAAATTTTATGTTCGCTGTTGCTGTAGACCTCAAATTCATTTCATCACTGACAGTCAGCTCTTGTCCTCAGGGAAACCCAATTAGGGATCACAGGACTTTTTGATGTTGTTTCCATGGTAACCCCATAGTAATGGTGTACATACATAATATATGTTCTAAGGAGTTCAAGTTTATTTATCTATAAGACATAGAGATAACACATTTTAAGAAAATTTGGGGCCAGACAGTGGTGGTGCATGCCTTTAATCCTAGCACTGGGGAGGCAGAGGCAGGCGGATCTCTGTGAGTTCAAGGCCAGCCTGGTCTACAGAGCTAGTTCCAGGACAGCTGGGGCTGTTATACAGAGAAACCCTGTCTCAAAAAAAAAAAGAAAGAAAGAAAGAAAGAAAGAAAGAAAGAAAGAAAGAAAGAAAGAAAGAAAGAAAGAAAGAAAGAAAGAAAAAGAAAAAAGAAAAAAAAATTTGGATTTTTAAAAATCCAAAATGTTTTCTTCTGCATTTTTAAAAAATTATTTATTTATTTTTAATTTTATGTGCACTGGTGTTTTGCCTGTTTGTGTGAGGGTGTTGGATTCCCTGGAATTGGAGCTACAGACAATTGTGAGCTGCTGGGAATTGAACTTAGGATCTCTGGAAGAGCAGCCAGTGCTCTTAACCACTGAGCCATCTCTTCAGCCCCTTCTTCATTTTTTTTTTTTAATGATGGAAAATTTCTTTGAAGTTTTTCTCCCACAGAGGGGACAGCAGAGAACACAAAGTGTTTCTCCCATACCTCGTCTTTCCACTTTAATTTAGAAAACTTTATAGCTGAGCAAGAACAAACACCTTTCAGCTTGGCTGCAGTCTGTCTACACAGGGTCTCCCGTGATGGCCGAGGACATTTTTTGAGATGATTTTGCTTAACTAAAGAGCAGAAGGGCCTCAAGTCTTTTACACTGGAGTGGAGGGGACCAGTGGTCTAATGAGTCAACTCAGGCTCGCTGTGGAACATTCAACTGCCTTGCCTTGCTCGCCTGCCAGGGCGGCCACTCTCCACCCTGCAGCTGTCCCCTGGGAGGCTCCAAAGTGTCTGGTTGAACTGACCTGTTCTGAGGCGACCAGATGGCCCTTCAGAGCTGGCTGTCATGAGCCAGGGATGACACAGCTTCTCTGTGAGACAGTCTAAGGAGGAAGGAAGCCCCGCCTCAGTGAGCTGGAGGGGCCGAGGACTCCACTGAGCTCAGGCCTGTGAAGACCAGATACCTTGGCCAAAACTCAAGGGTCTCTGGCTCATCTGAGATCTCTAAGATCATTTTCTTTGGGACCATCAGTGACCACTCAGAGCATCCACATTGACCTCTTTGCCCTTGCCAGCTAGTCACGGAACTCCCTAGATCTGCTAAGGAGCCTCTCTGTTCCCACAAGCCATAAATTCTATTTTGCCTATGTTATTTGATCTAATTCTCCAGTGGACTTCCTTAAACACTTCCAGAACACACTTCGGAAAATAACTCAACCGTTTGGAAAACAACTTTTTAATACTTTGACTTATTCTTGGTATCTGAAATGAAGTATCCAGAGGATGGCGGAAAGTGGAATGTCTGTTGGCCATGGCCCACGCTCCCTTGGACTGGCCAGCCCTATAACTATGGGGGCGGGAGGGTGAATAGGTGTTGTGGGTTCTTTCTAGAGCTTGGGGCAGGAGAACTGAAAAGGGAACTGTTGGGCATGGAAGGTCTTTCACCCACTCTCCCAGTATCTACCCAAGTGCACGTCAGTCTTAGTGTATATTGATGCTATTGCACTCCTGAGAGACAATAGCCTAAGACAGCACCTGTTCCTGGGCTGGCTCAGCTTCAGCATGGTGGCTCTACAGAGCTTCTGTCACACAGCTGGTCTAGGAAGGCCTCACTGGAGTGCCTGGCAAAGTTGAATGACAGGTAAAAATGAGGCCATATGCCTGCAGCAAGCCTCACAGAACCGATCTTTTAAACCTCAGATGCATTGCATTTTATAATGTCCCATTGCTCAAATAGGGTCAAGTTCAAACCCCAGAAGCTGAGACACAGACTAGACCTCTTGTGGGAGGGAGAGGTGATGCCACACCCACAGAAGCAAGTGTTTCTGTGGACATTTTCTACAAGCCTCGTGCGGTACTTGTCTCCAAGTGGTGCTGAAACCCCATCTTACCCAAGAAGCTCTCCTCTGAGGGTCCTCATCTGCCTCTCTGATGCTAGAGCCACTTGAGACTGCAAACTGGTTCCTGAGACACGTGTTTTGACTCGTGTTTATGTCCCTACAATGTCCTAACCTACTTGGTTCTTGCTGGTTGTTTCACTCAATTGAGTTTGAGTTGAACTGAACGACTCTGGCTTTTCTCTAATTACTGCACGTTAGGAATCACTCTGTCGTGTCCACGTCCCTCCAGCTCTTGGGATCACAGCAACTCCTGCTCTCAGAGTTACACAAGCGGTAGAAGGACCCAGCCTGGAGCAACCTCTCACCATCCGAGGAAGGGTGGGACTTTGCGAAGTCTGCAGGCCATGGTGCCACATGACCCTCTGCAGGCTGGCCCTTCCCTTCATGAGGAGAGTCTCTGTTTCACTGAGAGGCAGCAAGATGCAGCAATTTAGAGATGGAATTTCATTTCCTCCCAGGGAGCCAGTGGGCAGGGGCAAGCACAGGCTGGGTCAGGAGAACACTTCCTTGTCAGTGCCAAGTGTCTTCAACCTCCCACTTCAGGGCTGTCTGTGGCCCTGCCTTGTGACACATCCTGTCAGCATCACCCCAGAGTCTTTCCAAAACCCACCAGAGGCAGTCAGGCTGGGTCATCGAGTTCAAGCTCTGAGGGAGACCTATCCTCTGTGGAGACATCATTGCCCATTTCCCCGGATCCCTCTGATCCAGCATCACTCAAGATCCTGAGTCTGGGGCCAGCAAGATGGTTCAACAGGGAAAGGTGCTTGCCACCAAGTCTGATGACCTGCATTCAGTCCCCAGAACTCACATGGTAAACAGGAGAACTAGTTCCAGCAAATTGTCCTCTGATCTCTACACATGCACACAAGCACACCCATGCATGAACAAATAATGTAGTCAACATAATAGTAGACATCATTTTAAAAGTTAATGAGAGACGCTGGTTCCAGGTTAGCTCTAGAACTTTCTGATGTTGGAGATCACCTGGGGTGGTGTCTTATTTAGGGTATCTCTGTTGCTGTGAAGAGACACCATGACCACGGCAACTCTTATAAAGGAAAACATTTAATTAGGGCTGGCTTATAGTTCAGAGGTTTAGTCCATTGTCGTCACGGTGGGAAGCATGACAGCACACAGGCAGACATGGTGCTGGAGGGGTAGCTGAGAGTTCTAGATCTGGATCCGAAGGCAGCAGGAAGAGACTGAGACACACTTTCTCCAACAAGGCCACACCTCCTAATAGTGCCACTCCCTGTGAGCCTATGGGGGCATTTTCCTTCAAACCACCACAGGTGGTTTATTGCAGATTGGACTCACATTTGGGAATGGGGCAGCATCCTCCATGGCATGAAATGCATCATCAGGCCTTTGTTAGTCATGGACCTAGGAATGAATTTCCTGCAGGAGTTTCCATTCTGGATTCTTCATAAAGCAGTCGTTGGCCCCTTCCTCCTCATTCACCAAAAATTGGCTTCAAGCCACAATGTGCCAGCACCATCCCAGGCACTCTAAGTAAGTGAACCAGCACGGGCCCTGTGCTGAGGAACTCACGCACCAAGAACACTCGTCAGGTCAGAGGCACCGGCAGGACAGTACCGCAGAATTCTGGCTTCTCTGAACAGGATGCATGTGCTGGTTAGTTTCCCCCAACTCGACATAAGCTAGAGTCATCCGGGAAAAGGGAACCTCAGCGGAGGAAATGCCTCCGGTTACACACCCTGTAGGCAAGTCTGTAGGACATTCCTTGATTAATGATTGACATGGCACAGTGGGCGGTGCCACCCCTGGGCAGGTGGTCCTGACTTGTATAAGAAAGCAGGATGAGTGAGCCATGGGGAGCAAGCCAGTGAGCAGCATGGCTTCCCCTGATGATGGACAGTAGCCTGTAAGCCAAATAAGCCCTTTTCTGCCCAGGTTGTTTCTGGTTCTAATGCTTTATCATAGTGACAGTGTCTTAGTTAGGGTTTCTATTGCTGTCAAGAGACAACATGGTCATGTCAACTCATAGAAAGGAAAACATTTAATTGAGGTAGTGGCTTACAGTTTCAGAGCTTCAGTCCATTATCATCATGGTGGGACATGGTGCCGTGCAGGCAGACATGGTACTGGAGAAGTAGCTGAGAGTCCTACATCTTGCAGGCAACAGGAAGTGGTTGGTCTCATTGGGCGTGACTTGAGCATATGAGACCTCAAAGCCCACTCTCTCAGTGACACGCTTCTCCATCAAGGCCATACCTACTTCAACAAAGCAATATCCCCTAATAGTGCCTCTCCCTTTGGGGGCCATTTTCTTTCAAATCACCACAGACAGAAGCCTAAAACAATGCCAGCTGGGGACCATTCTTCATCCTCAGAGGAAGAAACAGGCAAGAGAGGGAAGATTGGCTGCCCAAAGTCATATAAGAGGCAGCATTTAATAAACATCTACTACATGCTAAGGTTGAGGTTAGGCATGGGCAGTAGTAGAGATCAAGGGAGCTGTAATCACTGGGTCCCAACCCTGGCCACACTTTAGTGTCACCTGTGGGGAACGATCCCAGCACCCAGGAAGCTGAGGTGGGAAGAGAGCAAGATAGAGCACAGCCTGAGCTACATAACAGACCTTCTATCAGAAACAAGAGTAAGAACAATCCCAGGGTCAGCCCACCCCACTGCACAGAGACATCAGCCCTCCCCTCCCACAGATTCAGATATCAGCCCTCCCCTCCCACAGATTTAAACATCAGCCCCGGCCCCCTCCACAGACCCAGGCTTGGTCTGAGGATGGACCTTGGCATGGAGATGCTTTTCTTTCCTTTTTCCTCCCTCCCCTCATTTCCCTCCCTCTCCCTTTCTTGTGCTATGCTCCTGTGGTGAAAGGCAAAGGGAATTTTAACAGGCCTCCAAGTGGCTCTGATGTACAGCCACATTGACAGCCACTGGCCTAAGTGACAAGACAGACAAAAACGCAGTGAAGACCAATAAATAGCTGGGACTTGTGATTGGCAGGGAATGAGCAGGAGGCTGAGAAGCTGCAGGGTGCATCTGCAGGAAGTGAGGTCACACTGCAGAGCCTGGTTCCAGGGGTAGAAAGCACAGGGCATAGGCTGTCCTGTGCAGGAGAGCTATGGATGTGCTGGGAGATGCCCGGCTCTGCAGCGCCGCCAAACCCTGCCATGGTGCCTGTCTAGCAGGTGCTCTCAGTCTGTAGCCTGAAATAGTTCTCCTTGTTCCTCTATTCCAAACAACCTCCCCCAAGTGCACACTGCTTGAAAATGCCCCAGCAGTCAGCTCTGTGATCCACCTACTTAGAGAAGAGTTGGTAGAGTGCAGAGGAACAGGTGAATTGTCCCGTAATGGAGACAGTCAAACGGACTCAGAGAGTCTGATGCCTGGCTGTGGGAAGCTTCCATCCAGCTCACCAGCCTCCGACTTTGACTACCCAGTACTGTCCCCATCTTCCTTGCATCAGGAAACTGAAGTACGCAGAGCACCTGAGCGCTGGTGGGACACCGCCCCAGTCCAGCTCTTTCCTGTGGAGCTGTGTAGCTCAGTGGAGACCCCATCCTTCAGTTTAGATGATGGACCAGCTCAGTCCCCACCAAGCAATCAAAGGAATCTGTTACTCATTGCTTCAGTTCCTACTGCGTGAACCCAGTTACTATAGCAACCAAATGTGCTTCTTTATTACTGGATGGAAGGCTTTAATTTTGTATTTAAAGAGTTTGGCCAGATAGTCATGTTGCCATGACTCGGGCTGTCGGACCGCAGTTAGGAGCAGACAGACGTCTTGGAATGGCCATAGATCTGTCTTTCTAATTGATGGATCTGGGTCTGGGGAAACCCAGGCTGCACTGCACTGAGAGAAGGAGGCTGCCTTGGTGCTGTGCTGGAATCTTTCCCCGTTCCCAGATGAGAGGCCCTCTGCCAGGCGTTCTCACGGCCGCCTCTACTTCCCCTGCTGACCTTCATCATCAGGCCTTGCTTGGCTGTTTTGCTCTATTCCCAACAGACAGCAGGCCTTTAACACGTTTGCTGAACATGGGTTATGAGTTTCACATTCGTTACGGCCCTGTGTGGTCCCAGGACAGGAAGAGGGGGAAGCTGAGGCTCAGTGACATTGGAGTCTGGCCCCCTCCACAGCCACCTCCTTTGCCTCTCAGTGCAAGCATGCAAGGCCTGCTAGCATGTCTGGAACTTGATCCCGCAGCATGCAAATGTCACAGGCAGACACTAAAAGCAAGAAGCACTCCCCCACTGCACCCCCCCCACACACTGTCTACATCATGTGACTCACCTGCTTGCCTTCTATTTGTATCTGGTGTGCCAGAGACTATTTGACTCTCAGGGTTTATTCTTGGAGGCCTCAGGCCCAGGCAGTGTGAGTCTTCTCTTCCTCCTTGGATGGAGTGACTTGTGGGAAGGCAGCGGAGAAGGGTGAAGGCCTGTGGTGGGGCCCAGACCCTGGAGGAGGTAGAGGCAGTCTGATGCAGGCAGAAGCGGGCAGGGAAGGAGGCTTAGTTCATCTAACCTTTGGCCAGCCCTCAACACATAGTGCAGCCGTCTTTTCTCCTTTGTGGATGCTGGATTTGAGGTTAAACTCATCTTTCCCCAGCTCCTGCCACAGCATCGGCGTCTTCCCCTCCCAGGCCGACTGTTCCCTGGCCTTTCTGAACTGGCCATCCAAGGCAGGATTCAGGGGTCACTCTCCGTTCACGATGTGTGAGTGGATGCCTGACCTCCGAGGCTCTCTGCCCCAGAGCACCAGCTGAGTTAGTCCACAAGACCTCCACCCTAGCTCTTCATTAAAGGCCAGCAGAAGCCATCCTGGAAGGCAACAGCTCCCCGGGGCTCTGGGCAGGATACATGGGGGTGCATGGCAGCAGGTGGTAGTCAGGGAGGTACATGGGGTGTGATGGGTACCTCCACTGTCCTGGCTATTGCCTCAGCCTTAGGCAGGCTCTGGTGGCTTGGGACCTTCAAGGCTCCTCTGTTCAGAGAAGACTGAGTTTGCTGAAAGGCGAAAAAGTGCAGTTCCTGAACAGTCATCAAGCACCATGGGACCCCATAGTGGGGCTTCCTTGGGGACAAAGCCTGGGCCTTCCCCACATAATCTCAGCTGAGTACGGGCAAGGCAGATATCCAGGGAATGCCTGCTGGAGTGGGTTCTCATGACCTGGCCCCAGGATTCAGAGCTTTGGAGAAGGTTGGTACTGGAAAGAAATGGAGATATAGCTGAACCCAGTCATCATTGTTTGGAAAGACCAAGATACTAACCTTTGTAAGGCTAAAAAATAACAGTCATAGCTAATATTAACAATAGCTAATAGTTACCGCTTTGCTCATAATAGCTAATAGTGTGATGGGTGTTAGGCAGGGTTCACTGCACATCGGCATACCATTGTGCACGATACATGCACTGTGCCCATGGCAGCCTCTCTGGCTAGCTTGCGACAGATGTCACATCCCCAGATGAGACTGGAGGGACAGCAAGTTTTAGTAACTCACTCAGGGTTACTGAACTGGTTAGTACTAGGCTCTGGAGCCATGCAATGAATGTACTACGCATTGCTCAAGAGTGCAGTGTGGACAGCAGACACTTCCTGCCCCTTCTAGGTTGAGGTCAGGAACCTGTATGCCCTGGGAGCCCCATGATTCAGGAAACACCCCTCTTCATCAAGCCACACTTGCTGAGACTCAGAGACGTGGGGGTTTTGTTTTTGTTTTTCTCTTTTAAACACAAAAGCACTCTTAATCCCCCCTTAGCACAAAATAACACACAGAGGCCGGATCCTTCGATCCTTCACGCTGGAAGGGAGCTTGGCAGGGCATAGCAGAAAGAGACTGACCCACCGCTTGCCCCTCCCGCTGCCCTCCTCCAGCAAAGCTCTCTGCTCTTAGGATTTGTGGGAGTTTGTCCACACACCAAACATGAACACCAAAGGGATGTTTTACAGTTTAACCCAGCTCTAACACTCTACTGGAAGTTCGCATTCGATGCCACTGGCTACTGGCCTGGTTCTTCAGCTCTGGCCCCACTTCCAAAGCCCACACGGGGCTGACTGACCAGCTGTGAGTTGGGGCTCCTGTGACCTGGGCCTTGGATTTGATTCATCTGCTGGAGCCAGGTGAAACATTTACACAATTCTTCTTCAGGATGCTTCAGAGAATCCTGTTAGCAACAAGCTGGAATGTACTCCCAGGGCAGGAGAGTGGGAAGGGCACGGAGCCCCTGGGGTTTCTATGGGTGTGCCGCCTTCCAGGTATCTCCATGTGTTCCGCTATCTAGAAGTCTCCAAACTTTGTCCTTGGGTTTTGCAGAAGCTCATTGTGTGGCACACTTGATGAAATCTTTTGCCACTGGTGCCACCCTGGGGAGGGTGGGACTGATAACCATTCTCTTCCTAGCTCCCATCCCAACGTTGGCCAGCGCTCCCCGAGCAATCCCAGCGTGGTCGTTCAGTCACGACACAGGCGTTCAGGAGATTTTGACTATGCTGGCGATGGGGCTCAGTGACAAGAAACACTGGGTGAAGCCCTGGGCTTAAACTCCAGCACTAAATAATATAGACAGGTGTGAACACCTTTAACCCCAGCACTTAGGAGAGGCAGAAGCAAGTAGATCTCTGTGAGTTCAAGGCCAGCCTAGTCCACATAATAAAACTCAGGACTGCCAGAGCTACACAGTGAAATCCTGTCTCAAAATAAAACAAAACAAAACATAACAGCCCCCACCCCCGCAATGACTCGTCATTTTTAAAGCTCATTGTGTATGTGGTATGGGGTGTGTGTGTTTGTATGTGTGTGTGTGTGTGTGTGTGTGTGTGTGTGTGTGTTGTGTACATATGTGTCTATATGCATGTGGTGATGGTGGTGGTGGTAGTGGTGGTGGTGGTGGTGTGTGTGGATGATCAAAGATCATCCAGTGTCTTGTGCATGCTCTGCTGCACCCCGGCCCTCTCCTGGGTTTTAGTAGCTCATGCCTCAGCCAAGTTGAAGACCAAATGTATTCTTTCTGATTATAAATCTCAATATCCAGCTTGTCATGCTGGCTTATTCTTGTAATCCCAGCAATGGAAAGGTTGAGGCAGGAGGATTTCCATGAGTTTGAGGCTAGCTGGCTACAGGGTGAAATCTTGTCTCAAACAGCCAGACAGACAGACAGGCAGACAGACATGATGATATCCTAGGAAGCAACTTCCAGAGGAGGAGTGCAAGGTGCAGAGAGTGGGCATCTTAGCCAAGATGTCAGCTGACCCGGGCAGGTCTCCACTCTCTACTGGGGCACTCACCACAGCTGGAAGCCCAGCCTGCCCGAGGTGGTCAGGCTAATGGAACCCCATTAGCCTCTTCTGTGACATTCCTGCTCACCTGTCCTGGCCACACTAACGCACTCTCTGCTTCTCCAGCTCTTTGTGATCGACAATGGTGCAGATGACTGGCGGATAGCCATGACCTATGAGCGCATCCTCTACATCAGCCTGGAGATGCTGGTGTGTGCCATCCACCCCATTCCTGGAGAGTACAAGTTCTTCTGGACCGCACGCCTGGCCTTCTCCTATACCCCTTCTCGGGCAGAGGCTGATGTGGACATCATCCTGTCCATTCCCATGTTCCTGCGCCTGTACCTGATCGCCCGGGTCATGCTGTTACACAGCAAACTCTTCACTGATGCCTCATCCCGAAGCATTGGGGCCCTCAACAAGATCAATTTCAACACCAGATTCGTCATGAAGACACTCATGACCATCTGTCCTGGCACGGTGCTGCTGGTGTTCAGCATCTCTCTGTGGATCATCGCCGCCTGGACCGTGCGAGTCTGTGAAAGGTATTCCAGGGGGCCTCTGAACACGGTACAGGGAAGGGAGGAGGAGCAGGGAGGCCCAGGTCTAAGGGCTGATGGAGGAGGCAGGAATGTTCTCACATACCTCAAAGGAGGAAATAGGAATGAGAAGAGGGCAGAGCTGGCTTAGGATGTTGGAACACTGGAGCCCAGGTAAGCTGGAAAAAATACACAGAACTGACTTTTGTTCTTTCTTTTAGAGCAGTGTGTCAAGGCCTTCTGGTTATATCTTCACCAGAAGTATTACCAATTTACAAGTTTTTGTATGCTCTCCTCTTAGAGATTAATGATGCTTGCTGATGTTTAAAAAGCTCTAGGAAGTCCTGCAATGTAATGAAACCTGTTCATTTTTGCTTAGTTCAAATTTCCTCATATAATTATTTGTGGTGATATATTGTGTACCCTAATAAAATTTGCCTGAAGATCAGAGAACAGAACAAGCCACTAGATTAAACATAGAGGCCAGGCAGTGGTGGCACACACCTTAATCTTAGCACTCGGGAGGCAGAGGCAGAGATTCAGATGGATCTGGATCTGTGTGAGTTCAAAGCCACCCTGGACTACATGAGATTGACTCAGTCTAGGAGAGAAACAGAGCCAGGCAGTGGTGGCACACACACCTTTAATCCCAGGAAGTGATGGCTGGGTGGAGAAAGATATATAAGGCGTGAGGAGACAGGAACTAAAGGCTTTTCGGCAGGAGCTTTCCTTTCGGCTAGAGACTCCTTCAGGCTCAGGAGTTGGTGAGGTAAGAGGTGGTGGCTGTGGCTTGCTCTGCTTCTCTGATCTTCACACAAATTTTATTAGGGTACACAATATATCACTACAATTATTTTGCCCATAGATTTTTTTTTTTGCAATCATACATCACTTCTAATATGTCTCTGCTCAAGGTTCGGTCCACAAATCGACAGTATCGGCCTCATTGGGGGACTTGTTAGAATACAAGGCCTTAACCCCAGAATTACTGACTCAGCACTGGCCTTCTAGAAGCTTCTCATCATGATTCATATGCACTATAAAGGCATATGCCTTATATATCTTTCTCCACCCAGCCATCACTTCCTGGGATTAAAGGTGTGTTTGGATAATCATGATGCTGGTGAAATAGATTCGGGAAAGATTTTAGGGGGCTGGTGATTCAGACCAATGATGGCAGGAAGGAACTGTGGCCTCCCTGAGACCCAGGGCTCTGAAGTGACCAGCCAGTTCTCAGAACAGTCACCCTTGTGGCTCCCCATTAGGACCGATACTACCTCCCTCCTCCACCCCTCAGGCCCTGTTGGAGACACCTGTCGTTCTCAAGCTGACACTGTATCTCATTCTAATCATATCTCACATATAGAGTCCAAATCTAGGCAAGAGCTCTGGAGTCTGCCCGAGAAGCTGTAGCTTCCTCATTTTAAAGTAAAAGTCACTTGAAATGGAATAAAGCCATGCTCCTGGGGGTACTTGAAATGGAATAAAGCCATGCTTTAGAGGTAGAGAGCTTCTCTGTGTGGGAAGGCACGGAGAAAATCCGTGCTACTTACACAGATCCCGGTAGCTGTCCTTAATACATCAGTACTTACGGCTGGCTGTCAGTTCTTCCGTGTGCCCATATCTGAGCAGATATAAAACAGGACAGAGAACTCTAGCAGAGTTGGCTTGAGTAGGCTCACATGGGAGCCATGAACTAAATTTCCCACTATCTTTGGGGTGTTCAGTCTGTGAGTATGGCTTTCAGATTTCAGACTGAGACATTGTGCTGCCCAGAACATGGTCCTTAGAATGAGAGGGGCAGCCTCTGAGAATGAGGCTGTGACTGTCCATTTTGGGGGACTCTGCTAGAGAGCCCAAAGCCACACCACTCGGCTCTCTAAAGCCCTACCATAGTTCAGCAGCTGAGCTTCTTCTCCAAGCAGGGATCCATACTAAACATTTCCTCCGGAACCTTCTCTGACAAATACATTCCTGTGACAGAGAAAGTAGTGCTCTGTCTGCTTCCAACTCCAAACTCCTCATGAGACTGTTTTGTTGTTTATTTGAGACAGGGTGGTCCAGGCTGGCCTTGAACTTGTGACCCCTCTGTTTCCATATTCCCTCCTCTTGCTTCCTCCTGCTGGGATGACAGGTGTGTGCCAACATGCTGGCTGTCATGTGGGACTCTCTGCTGAGGAATACCAGTCACTCTGCCTCCCTGAGCTTCAATAATGAATGAAGGAGAACGATGCCTAGTGTATGGATTTATTGTTCAAGTCAAGCAAAGCACCCTTACAAACTGTACCTTGCCATGCGATGGCAGTCAGTTAATGGCATGCATCACACAATCCCAGGTAACTCAGGGACTTGGTGGTTGCCTTTTTTATAACCAGAAGAAACAGACTCCTACCAAATGCCCACTGATATTCATCCTGCTTTCCTTTCTAATCTTCAGAAGCCAAGATTACCAACAGTGGTAATTGAATTTGTATAGCCCTTGGGGGCACTTCAGGTTTTCCATGTGTGTGCCCCTTGTCTGGCATGCATTTCAGACGAACAGAGAGCCTGAACATACAACCAGGTACCTACCAGGGAGTTGCATTGCTTATTGAAACTGTCGCAAGTGTGGCGACTTATTTATTCATTTTCAGAAGTCTTTGCATCATAGTTGCTATTTAATACCCTCCAGAGCTCCCAGGTCTAGGTTGGGTTAGTCTGGTTAGACAAGGTTAACTTGCATCAAGATACATGAGGCTGGGTTAGCCTGAGTTAGCCCAGGTTAAACAAGAGCAGCCCTTGTCAAGCTAGGTTAGCCTGTGCTGCTACGGAATTCCCAGCGGCTTCTCTGCAGACATGACTCAAGAGCCCCAGCTGAAGATCAGGAAACAAAGCGAGGCAGCCCCTGCCGTAGCCTGGCCTCTAGGGATAGGCTTTGTGATCACAGGCTTTGGGGTGGGTGGTTAGATGTGTGGTACCGAGCACAGGGACAGTGCCCTGGCTCCTGCTTCTCCTCTGCTTGGCTCTATAGCTCACGCTCCATGCTATCCCAGTCTAACCCAGACCCGAGGAGCCCTGACTGTCCTCACATTAGGGTTGGCTGCTGGAAAGTAGCTGGTTTGAGGTCACAGGGCTCCCAAGTGTGCAGCCAGAATGCAAGCCTGATTTCCGCCCCAAACTTCAAATTTATCTTGTCAACCCAGGCTGGATCCCGCAGGGACAGGAAATTGTGCTCCAGACTGTCCTAATCATGTCTCCAGCCTGAGGTCTGAGGGCCACTGTGGTGACACAAAAAATGCCAGACTTGCTGTTTGGTCTTCTCTGATGTCAGTGTCCTTGATTACTCTGCTGTGCCGTTTCCAGGGCTGACTTCATGTCCAGTGAAGTCCGCATGTGTGTGCATACATGTGTACACATGCATGTATGTCTCTGCAACTGTGTGTGTGTACTGGGCGTGCTCATGGGTACATGTGTGGGTGTGCACATACATTTGTGTGTGCCTGTGTGTGTGCATTGGATATTAGAGTGCACCTGCTCCACCCTCTGTTGACTGGGGCACTCACTGCCTTCACCTGGCTGTGAAAATGCCATCTCTCAAGGGAGCTGCCTGACTCAGGGTCACACCCCTTACTCAGGGGTGGCAGGAACCCACTGACTGTCAGGGGAGAGTTTCCAGAGCCCTTTACCTCCTAGAGCATAACTCTCTAGGGCCATCTAGGGGTCCCTAAGGGATCACCTGGGGTTTCTGTTACCATTGTACCCTGCCTAGCCTGTGCCCTGCTTCCCGTGTTGATCCTGAGAGCCTCCCCACCCCCAAATTTCTGTCCCTACATCTCATGATCTTTGACTCTTGCCCAGAATCTGATCTATAGGACCATGAAAGCATGCACAGAACTCAAGTAATCAGGCAGAACTCTCTTACAATGGCCAGCCAGTTTCTTTCAGAGCTGTAGGTGACCCTGTGCTTCCCAAGGTCAAACCATAAGAATGACTGGCTGAGACATTGAGACAGGGGGACTGAAGAGTTGGGCCAGAGTGGGAGAGGGATATGGAAAAGATGGCCTTGATGTCTCTCAGTTTGATCTGATGGTGACTCTGTCACCTTTGGGTTAGAGAGGGTAAATGACTTGTCGAGGGCATTAACACCATGACGGGTTCTAGAACTTGTTTTGGCTGCTGCCACCCAGACCAGGGTTTGCATATGGTCCAGGTGGCTTCCGTCAGCTGAACTTGTCTCTAGCTGTATGCACACACTTCTGAAGTTGCTATGGAAATCCCTCTTCAGCAAGATGCGTTTTAGAAGTCATTTCTCCTATCTGGAGTTGGCTTTTATGGGCCAATAAATGTTTTTACATCTCCTGCCAAGGACAGACAGGCGTTAATAATGGTGCAGAGGAGCCCTGTGCTGGGAGAGCAACACCTGGTTGCCGGGAGGGCGGTGGCAACCTCGGCTTGTTTTGCCAGGACCCCAGAGATGCATTACACCACTGCCTCTGAGGCCTGACAGTTGCAGCACTCAGCATTCTCCAGGATTCTCTTGGCTGCATGCCCACCTCCCACAGGCCTCCCAGGGCCACCCCAGGAACCTCCTCATTAAACACTGTCAAATGCCAAGCAGCATTAGAAAGGGAACAGTGGAGGCCCCAAGTCCCAGGGCATCAGGCCGGGGAAGTCGGCTTTCCCTGCACACCCTGAGTAACTCTGGCAGCCCACACGTGTGTGTTTGTCTCCTTGAGAGGAGTAGAAAGGCCTCCAACAGCACTGACAAACACGGGCTGTGTCTTGCTTGCAAGTAAACCCTCCCCATCCTCTTAAATGGCTGGACCCCTCTGGGCTCTTCTGCTCTGAGGCTCCCCAGTCTATAGGCTCCCTGCAGGCTGTCGGCCTCAGGGTCTCAGGTCTGTCAGCGGGTGCTTGATTTTGACTATGTGAATTTGAATTTTTTTCATACAGATATTTTAATGAAGAGTTTGATTCTAGAGATCTGGCCTATAGAGCTGGAGAGAACCAGGCTGTTCTGGGGTTGGGGTTACAGCTCAGGGAAAATACTTGCCTAGCATGCATGAGGCCCTAAGTTGATCCTCAGAACTGTGAAGGAGGCAGAAGAAGAGGAGGAAGAGGGAGCAACCTATACTCTCGTTCTCTGTTAGTGACTAGTGAAGCTCCGAGGCAGGAGCAGAAGGGAACAGAGGGCCTACGGCTTTGACTTGAAGAGAGCAGTGTGGAGCTTGTCTGCAGGATGAAGCTCATTGCAGGGAGTCCAGGAAGTCCCTACGCTGAGCTGAGCTAGGAAGAGCTTGAAAGCATGGGGCTCAGGACTGCGGTTGTGAGGAGCCCTTTGGTGGGGTACAGATTCTAGTATGGACCTGGTGCAAAAATCCCATGGGGGACTATGTGAAAAGTGATAAGAGCTTCTAGCCATAGCTATTTTATCTAAGATAACCAAAGCTTGTGTTTCATATACAAGTGTTCAACTTATTATATATATACATATATATGTACATATATACATATATATATACATATGTACATATATGCACATACATGCACACATAAAGGAGAGCAGTGTATGCTCAACATTTTTTACTGTTGGAAGTCTGTGATTTTAAATGTTTGTAAATGGATGGTTGAGGGAGTCAGAGGATGGATTAGAAAGCACAGCACTGGATGAAGCTCTCTTCTGGTCCTGCCTCTAGCTGGAGAAATGAGAAGTTGGTCTTCTGTAAGGCAGGAGTCAGTCAAGGTGGTGCTGCTGCCCAGCCAGGTCCTGCGGGGCCCGCTGCAGCATCAAGGAGGAGAAAAAGGAGGATGCAAAAGGATGCTAATGATGGGAACCCGAAGCGCTCTTAGGAGACTAGCTGTGCCTTGCAGGGCAAGAAAAGAACAGTCTCTGTGTGAGGAAGACGGCAGAAAAGGAAAGGAAACACATCTGGTTCACATGCTCAGAGTTCCTGAAAATCAAAATTGCTTTTCTAAAGGGGAAAATCTGCATTTGTGATGCTTTTTTAAAAAGTAGAATATAGGGGGCCAATGTTAAAGCTTTCTCAGAGGGCCAGTGAGAGGGCTGAGTGGATAAGGGTACTTACTGCCTGGTGACCTGAGTTAGTGCCCCAGAACTGATGTGGTGGGATGAGAACCAGCTCGCACAGGTGTCCTCTGACCTTCACGGGTGGTGGCACTTGTCCTTCCTCCACAAACAAACAACAAATAAATAGTTTTCAGAGTTGTTTCAGAATCTAGAAGAGGTGAGTGAAAGGGTGATTAGCCCAGAGATGGAGGCTATCAAATCCAGGTTTGGACCAAAGTATAATCAAAGATATACAGGGAGAAAACTTTTCCAGAATTGTCATGGGTAACAGATACTCAGCCGGGGCAAATAAAAAACACTACCTTCTTTCCAATCAGAAGAGTGATAGGAACTACCTCTAGACATTACTTTTTCTGGAATTGTATTAAATCATACAGTTAGCCACCTGAGAGTCACATGAACAACACAGCTGTGTTTTCCTCGGATCCACTAAATTTTAAGAGTCAGTAGAACATCTTGACAGAGTTTGCAGTTATATGACCCACTCTGTCATTTGAATGAAAGAAAAAAAGACTAACAATTAAGATCTTAGTAATAGACTGATGTGAAAGCCAGAGAAGTGGACAGAGCTATACTGTAAAAAATGAAATAAAGACATTTGTGCATGATTGCCAAACTGAATTTTAATGTCAAAAGAAAAGTAGTTTCTACGGAGTAGGTGCATGAAATAAAAACAGTAATTCAACAATAATTAGGGGACAGCAAATCGTTAGAAGTTTAAAATGGGAGGGCTTGAGGGGTTTAGTTAAAAAAATGTTGAATCCATCATCTGATGTAGAGAATTTTAATCCCTAACACTTAAACTCAGTAATCAGAAAAATATAGTTGAAATCATAATTTAAACGTTAAGGTTACCACACGTAGGATTTAAAAATGGGGATTGATTGATTTTTATTTTATGTGTGGGTGTTTCACCGCTTGTGTGTCTGTGCAGTGTCCATGGTGGCCAGAAGAGGGCATCAGATTTACTGGAACTGGAGTCACAGACAGTTGTGAGCTGCCCCTTGGGTGCTGGGAATCAAACCTGGTCCTCTGGAAGAGCAGCCAGTGTGCTCTTAACCACTGAGCCATCTCTCTGACTCCCACAAGTAGGGCTTTAAAACCATACAATAAGGATAACAGTAGGTAGCATCAGCTATGAGTTGTCCTCCACCCCCTAAATTGGTACCTCACCTGTGTGAGGCCTGGGGACTGCGACATTCCCATTTCACACACGACGAAGCTGAGTCAACATGCACTTTCCAAATATCGGGTCCCACTAAGCTAAGACGGAAGAAACAAGGACTCGGGACCGGAAAGTGTAAGAGCAGAAATGCAAAACCCGATGAGAGAGAACCAAATCTAAAATTTATAATGATCAACATTAGTTGAGTTTACCTCCTCAATTAAAAGACAGTGTCCCTCACTTTGATGAGATTTCAAAGCAAAAGTTGTTTTCATGCTATTTTAAGAAGAGGAAGCTAAAGCAAAGGGACCCAGAAAAAAGTAAGAGTGAAGAGTTATTATGTTAATGCAAAGCAGAGGGTGATGGAGGCAGGCTGACTGCACAGCTCAAATTGTTATGTGCTTCAAAGGAACCATTTAACATTCTAGATAAAGGGGGGCTGGAGAGATGGCTCATCAATTCAGAGCACTGGCTGCTCCTCCAGAGGACCAGGGTTCCATTCCCAGTACTCCAGTTCCAAGATC
The DNA here is from genome assembly GCA_902168415.1 of Peromyscus melanophrys. Lineage (NCBI taxonomy): Eukaryota > Metazoa > Chordata > Mammalia > Rodentia > Cricetidae > Peromyscus > Peromyscus melanophrys. The sequence goes on along the minus strand of CABHPR010154452.1, from coordinate 23,595 downwards.
TCTGACTTCCTCTTCTGGCTTTTGCAGGCACCAGACACACAAGCGGTGCATGGACATGCATGCAAGTAAAACACCAGTACACAAGAAACAAAATAAAATAGTATGGATGGAAGAAAAGATGAGGCTGAAAATCTGGGGGCTGGAGCGATGGCGTGGTGGTAAAGCTTGTCATGTAAGCTGAGGATCAGGTTGGATCCCCAGAACCTACATAAATGCCCAGTGGGTGTGATAGCCCACCTGTAATCTCATCGCTCAGGAAGTAGAGACAGGATCTCCCCGGCAAGCTGGCTAGACAGATGAGCCAAAACGGCAAGTTCCAAGTTTACTGAGAGACCCTGCCTCAATATATAAGCCGGAGATGGATTTCGGAAGACATCCAGCATCAGCTTTGGGCCTCCATATGTACACATGCACCCCCCCCCCCGCACACTCATATATATACACACATGTAAAAAAATAAGAAAGAAAACCTGAAATACTAAAAGTTTTGATGGAGAACTATGTACTCAGGTGAAAAGTACTCTTCACAGTTTTCATTGTTAAAAAGTGAAGGAGGCTGGAGAGATGGCTCGGTGGTTAAGAGCACTTGCTGCTCTTCCAGAATCCTAGATTCAAATCCCAGCACCCACATGGCAGCTCACAACCGTTCACAACGCTGACGCCCTCGTCGGTCCTCTGTGGACACCACACACATGTGGTGCGTTGACGTTTCCAGAGTTGTTTCAGAATCTAGAAGAGGTGAATGAAAGGATGATTAGCCCAGAGATGGAGGCCATCAAATCCAGGTTTGGACCAAAGTATAATCAAAGATATACAGGAAGAAAACTTTTCCAGAATTGTCATGGGTAACAGATACTCAGCCGGGGCAAATAAAAAACACTACCTTCTTAAAGTGAAGAAGGAAGCCAGGTATTGTAGCACATGTCTATGTACATTCTTCAGGAGGCTGAGGCAGGAGGATTGCCTTTAGTTTTTGGCCAGGGTTGCACACTGAGTACCAGGGCTATATACCAAGATCCTGTCTCAAAAGGCCAAGAAAAGGAGATGAAGAAGGAAAAGAAACCATATTAATTAGAAGGTGAAACAAACCTTAGATAGAAAGCAGAATAAATCTGTAATGAAGAAACAGGAACTAATGAATATTAAAAACAGGATTTACAAATCTGAAAGTTACCAAATTTAATCAATTTTTGCTGTATTGGAAAACAAAATTAGAAGTTTAAGGGAAAATAACGAGTGATTCACAGGACATTTTAATCAATAAATGAAAACAGCTTGACGCTTATAAGAGAAGCCAGAGAGGGGACTTTCTCTATGGATACTAAAATGTATTATAAAACAAAGAGTCATTAAGTCCCTTGGGCATTACTCATTACTAAAGAAACCAGTAGCGAAAGATCGATGAATCGTAATGGAGAACCCTGAAATACATCCTGGTGTGAAAACCCAATCATGGAGGAAGAAAACCAATTAGGAAGCAATAGATTATTCTATAAACGTTCACGGGGAAATTGGAAGCTTGGATGGAATATCAAATTGGCACACCACCTCTCACCAGCCGCCAAAATAAATTCCAGGTAGATTAAAGAGTCAGATAGAAGGGAAGAAATATGAACAGGAGCCAGAAATCAAAGTGAATATTTAATCAATCCCGGGGTGAAAAGTAATGTTAGACAGACCATCTCAGAAGAGAACTGTAAAGGAAAGGAGGCGCGTTTGATTACGCCATAAATACAACTTAAGATTTCTCTCCTTTAAAAAAAAATAGAAGCCAGGGCTGGAGAGATGGCTCAGTGGTTAAGAGCACTGGCTGCTTTTCCAGAGGACCTGGGTTCAATTCTCAGGACCACATGGTGGCTCACAGCCATTTCTAACTCCAGTTCCAGGGCATCTGATGCCCCCTTTGGCCTCTATAGGCACTAGGCATATAAGTGGTACACAGACATACATGAAGGCGAACTACACACACACACACACACACAGAGAGAGAGAGAGAGAGAGAGAGAGAGAGAGAGAGAGAGAGAGAGATCAAAAGTGAAAAAATCTATTTAAAAGCAAATGTTACTCAAGAAAAATGTTTGCAACAAGTGTGACAAGAGGGAAATATCTCATTGTCCAAAGAGGTCCTGGGAATCGGTCAGTTTACCTCCCCACTGAAGGCAGCCACAACAGAGAATTAGAGGAAGTCACCAAAATGGAGTATACAGTGTGCCGGTCACTAACCAGAGAGCCGTGAGTTTTCTGCAAGTAAAACAGCATGGAGCACATCATGCAGCTTTAACTTGGTGCCCGCTAAGGTCTTCCTGTTGATGGTGGGGTGAGGCTGTGTCCTACCTACCCTGAAAGCAGGCAGGGAGTTAGCACTGTCTTTCTGGAAACAAGCTTGTTGGAAAGCCCTGGCAGGTTTATAGCTTTAACCCTAGAAAGTTCCTTGAATGGAACAATAAACTGACATCAGAAGTCTTCAATGTAATGTTTAGAACATTAAAGAATCAGAAATGCCGGGCGTTGGTGGCGCACGCCTTTAATCCCAGCACTCAGGAGGCAGAGGCAGGCGGATCTCTGTGAGTTCGAGGCCAGCCTGGGCTACCAAGTGAGCTCCAGGAAAGGCGCAAAGCTACACAGAGAAACCCTGTCTCGAAAAACCAAAAAAAAAAAAAAAAAAAAAAAAAAAAAAAGAATCAGAAATGAAGTGAACGTCTAGGATTTAACTGCTTATATAAAGAGGCTGGAGAGATGGCTCAGCAATTAAGAGCACTGGCTCCTTTCCCAGAGGACCTGGGTTTAGTTCCCAGCACCCACACAGCTGCTGACAGCTGTCTGTAATGTCGGTTCAGGGAATCCGATGCCCTCTTCTGGCTTCTCTGGACACTTCATGCACATAGTGTACTTACATTCAGGCAAACGAAACACCCATCCAGGTAAAATAAAAATAGAATCTCTTAAAAAATGTTTAAATAAGGTATAGCACATGCTTACAGTGAGCTCTTAGACAACAACGTTTAAAAGTCAGTCTTTTAATGACTGTATTAACATAGTCTTATGTAAGATCTGGGAAAGGAGCACAGACTAGCCCTGCACAGCGCGCCACCATCCACTTCTTACAGGCGAGCCACATGCACAGAAATGCTGGGGAACACATGTCAATAGCAAGCTCTTTTCTCCATGGGATGTAATAGAACTTTTTTTGTTAGATTTATTGTGTTTTTACTAGACTGTCTATATGTGTAAGAAATGGGTTTGGGCTCACAAAGTCTTTCAGGAGGGTGTAGATATGCCAAGGCAGGCAGGCAGGCAGGCAGGCAGGCAGGCAGGCAGGCTGGCACACACACTCAGTAGTGCGGCTGCATCTGCATCCTTATCCCTAACACAAATTGATCCGGCACCTCACATTGTCTCATGGACCGGTCGACCTAAAGTGCATGTTGATAAGCAGCACGCCATCTTGAGCACCAGGGGCAACCTTGTGCACCTCTATTAACTTCCGGAAGTGCTGACCCTGGAGGAATTTGAGTATCTGGCAAGTGACTGGTTAAAAAAAATTTTTTTTAAATGATGTTTTGTCTTGTTTAACCCTTTGACAGAAAAGACAGTGCAATTGGTTTACAATTTCCACACTATACACAAATTTTTAACCGAGAGGGGTGGCGGGCTTTGACAATTTTGACAAGCCCCTCATTTTCCCGTCTGCATGAACTCTAGTGTCTTATCGACAGGGCTTGGGAAGTAGGGTCGGGTCGGCTGCGTAGTTTTCCTATTTAACTTCCCTTGAAAGTGCCGTTGAAGTTCCTTCTTGAAGATTCCCCTTCCTATCTAGCAGCCGATGGCCTTAGAGACAGGCAGGATGGTAAGAGCCTTGTGGGTCCTCTCTCTGGAGCCTCCCTGGGAATGGCTGTGTCCTGGGCTTGTGACACCACCGTGTGTGTCCGGGTGGGGGTGGGGGGGGGGGGGAGGTGGTCTCCCAGATGCTGCCTGGCGCCTTGCTTGGTGGGAAGGCCCGGGAATACCGCAAGTCAGGGTGCATTCAGAAATCACAGAAAGGGAGGCAGCGGTCTTGCAAGGAGGATGGGGAAATGTAAGGCAGGTCATTCTCTGTCCTCTGCCCCCTCAACTGAGCTCTGCGGCTTGGGTGAGAACAGCACCTGCCTGGCCACAGGGGCCACTGCGCCCAAATCTCCCCTGAGCCTGGAACAGAGTCTCTTAGGGTGCTGCCATGCCCAGGTTCAGCGGGCTGCCCCACCAGGGTGACTTCAGCACTGGGCCACCAGTCCCTGGGCCACATCCCTAGCGGAACTAGAGTTCTGATCTCAAGTGCCTGCCTTCTGTCTCCCCCGTCCTCACTTTTTTCATAGCTGAGTTTCTCTTTCTGTTATTTCTTTTTTTTT
>CABHPR010154452.1:0-15609 GCA_902168415.1 Peromyscus melanophrys | reverse complement strand
TGTGTGTGTGTGTGTGTGTGTGTGTGTGTGTGTGTGTGTGTGTGTGTTTTGCTCTGGCCCAGACTCACGGAGCCCCGGATAGCTAGGCCAACAAGCAAATAGATGTCAGGTGTGGGTGATGGCTGAGGCCATCTTTGCTTTGGAATATAATTCTGACTCTTTGAAAGCCAGTGGAGAATCAGGCCATTGCTCAAAGGGTGTTTAATAAAAATCACTAGTCAGCCATCACCATCATCTTCCTTAATGACACCTCATCCCCAGTTGGAGCAGACAGGACAGAAACAAAGCAGAGGAGGCTTTGCAGGGAGCTACCACCCAGCTGGCTTCTGGCTAGGCTTCCTCCATCTGCACGCTGCCTGGCTCGCACACCTGTCAGCCTCACTGCCTTCGCCCTGGGGTTCCCCAGCTCCAGCATCTCCCTCCCTTTGCATCTCCTTTGTTCCCTGCCTCTCTGCTCTCATCTGAGGGTTCCCAGTCCTAGGAAGTGTCAGAGGTGGGCTGTAGTTTTCAGGCAACATTTTTGTTGCCTAGCAACATGTTACAAGCACCTTCTTCTGTGAGGCTGCTTCCTCTAAAACAGCTGGGGCCAGGGACACTGGGACCAAGGAATCCTGAGGCCTCCCTGGGGTGGTGAAGAGGAGGAAAAGGAGGGGGACAGACAGACAGACAGACTTGCGTAACTCTGAGGGCAGTCATTCCTACTCTTCAGTGGTTTTGTGGCCGGAGTCCTCTCTACTGTCCTGCTGTGGATCCCAGATGATGGTCAGTGTTGAAGTCCTGGCTTGGGCGCCATCAGAGGAAGTCACTTACTGGCTTGGGAGGCAAGACTAGGCTGAGGGTCCCCACCTGACCTGGCCCCTGGCATTGTCTTGCTTCCTGAGATGCCATAGGCCTCCTGGCTTCCGCCTGTGTAACCAGCCAGCTCCAGGTGCCCTGGGAGTGGGAAGGAAGCTAGAGAAGGAGGCAGAGTGTGATTTAAAAATGAAACAGGGACCAGGGAGGTGGCTCGGTGGGTAAAGGGCACCTGCCACCAAGCCTGAGTGTGACCACGAGCTGACTCGAGACGAGGCTTCCATGAATCTGTCTTCTCAAAGATGGCCTTGAAGAGCCAAGGGTACTGCAGATGGTCACTCACTGCCCGGCCTGATCTGCCCTGCCAGTGTGGGCTGCTGAGTGAAGAGCAAGGCAGTGCTCCAAAGATCACAGCCATAGACCTGCCCTTTGTCTAGATGAGGACACGAGGCCCCCAGTGATAGGTACCATAAGGGACAGATTTCACACCTTCCCTCTTGGCCCTGCAGCTGACAGAAATCTCCATGGTTCATCTCGTCTTTGTCTTTGCCCCTCATTTTCCTCCAGCAAGCCCCTCTCAGCTCAAGAGATAGGAAAAGGGAATTCTAATGCTGGCAGCTTTCACCCTACATGGTTAAAGAGGCCCAAGGTTGTGGCCTGAGCCCCAGCAAGGAACACTTCCAGAGGCTGCTCTTATGGGTCATGGTACATGCCGTCTTTGAGGACTTAAAAGTCTATCCAGCAAGAAAACTCCTCTTGAGGGGAAAAGTTGAGTGCAATTGGCTGTCTCTATCATTTTCTTCGCAAGTACTAAGCTTCATGTTTGAGTTGTGTTCCAGAACCTTCCAGTTAATCATGCCAACTAAAGTTTCAGGGAATTGGCAGTGGGAAGAGTGGACTGGAGCTAGCTCCTAAGAACCTACTACCTGCTACACTTGGCCATCCTTTTCTTGGAAACATGTGATGCCCAGGCCCATGGAAACATTTTAGAAGGAGATACTGTGGTCAGGGAGCCCTATGCCTCGTCCTTACATGAGGACAAAGGCTAGCTCTGTCCTTGGCCTGGCCTGCAGTCCTTGGCTCTGCAATGACCCTTTTCTCCATGGCTTTCTAATGGCTGCAAACTCAGCCAGCTAGAATTCTCCCATCTCCCCTGGCCCCAGGGTTCCTCCTCAGCACCCACTTCTCCATGGCAGGGGAGGTTTCCCACCCAAAGCACTCACGCCTTTCCCTTGGGTAAATGAGCAAGGAAACTCTTTTCAGGGCATCCCTCCTTCTGTTCCTATTTGTTCTTGGCCACAGAGTGATCCCCACCTCCCTCCCACACTAACCCTGCCTAGGTGAGAAATTTGCTTGCTTGGCTGCCTGCTTTTCATTCTCTGAGGAGAAAACCCCCTTCTTCCCTTTAGGGCTCCATCCAGGACCAGGGTCTCTGCAGTAGTCCCTTCCAGGGGGTGCCATTGAAGTATTTGTGAATGTCCTTTCCTGGGGCTGTACATAACCTACAAGGCTGAACAGGGCAACCCTAGCTCTTAATTACAAGAGTCCTTTTCATAGAGATCCGAGCTCAGAAGCCAGAAAGGGGGAAGGCCCCAGCAACCTCTTCACCCAACTTCCCTGGGCCTTTGTTTTCTTGGAGGCATCATATGGCCAAGCACAGGGCTGTGAACTCAGGCAAATGCAAGCTTACACTCAGTACAACCACTCAGCTGATACTTTATTCATTTACTTTTTGGGGGAGGTGGCGAAGATTGAATTTGGAGCCTTCCATGTGCTAAGCAAGTGCTCTGCCTCTGAGGTTTATCTCCAAGCCTAGGTTTTTGTTGTTGTTCTATATTTTGGACCAAGTCTTGGTATGTAGCTCAAGCTGGCCTTGAACTTCTTATGCAACTCAGACTATCTTCAAACTCCTGATCCTCTGGCCTCAGCTTCCTGGGTGTTGGGATTATAGGCATGCACCTCCACCTCAAGCAAATGCTTTATTGTGTACACATCCCCTAACTGAGTGAAGCTGAGTTTCCAGTCAGGAAACAAGAAATGATATTCATCTCATATATCGGAGAGTGCGTGCAGTTTGGGCACACATGGCTCTGAGCTGGTACTTGAGAAATGGTAACAATGGTGGTTCTTTCCTGGAATAAAGCTACGATCCAGCCCTACCTACCTCATGGAGATAGTTCCAGAAATAAAATGCGATGAGAAATAGAATGCTTCTAAGATCACAGAGGAAATACTTTGCAAGAATCCCAACTACTTTTATTTTTGTCTCTGTGTATGGGAACTCAGCCCTCAGAAAGCCTTTTGCCTACAAGTCACGCTCTGCGACTGATGGCGGTTGTCAAGAAAGGCTCAACCAGGAGAGAGAAGACTCCCAGACAGGGACAGAGGCTCTGGGTGGGTGGAGTTGAATAAAAACCAAGACAGCAGAGCCCCATAGAGGAACGAAATGACAACGTTGAAATGTCATTTCTTCCAAAGCCCTGGTTCATTCCTGGCCTCTTTCAACAGTTTGCCTGGTTCTGCTGACCTGCCTGAGGATCTGGGCAAGGCCTGTGTCGAGAAGTGGTAGAGAGTTGACAAGCTCAGAGGGCGCTTGGTCAAGAAAGCAGTCTGAAGGAGCTGATGTCCTCAGCTCAAAGGAGTCCCAGACAGGAGGCCCAGTGTGAGCAGCATTCAGGAGTGTGAGCGTACAGCGCAGGGAAGAAGCAGCAGCTGCTTGCTGGGGATCAGGAAGATGATCTGGGCCTCTCTCCTTCAGTGCCAGAGGGGGAGGTATGGCCTCAATCTAAGGACACAGTCCTCAGCTCTTCAGTCAAAGCCACAGTTCCCAGCCTGATGACAGAGGAGAGCTGCTGTTCAGATCCCTGGCTTCTGTTCCCCGGGTGCCTCGGGTGCAAGTCATCTCCATTATGGTAGCTGAATCCCAGCCTCCCTCCCAGGGAAAATAACAAACCAGAGTCCAGGAGAGCAAGGAGGGTCTTCACAGGGCTGGGAACCAGCACAGCCTAGGGGCAGGCACCTCAGCCATGGTGCTGATGCGTGCCTCACGTGACTCTGGAGACCGTTTCTTCTTCCTACTTGTCCTCCAGGCCGGTGGGAGCCACTGTTGAATTGGAGCACTGGAGGTGCCTGTGTTTGGGCAGAGTTCCTTGACTGCAGTTTAGAGGGAGCTAAGGTGTAGACTGACCATGAGGCAAGGTGCCTGGTGAGGACACCGCTGGAGTGATGTGCTGCAAGAGCATGGAACCCAGATCCACAGGACAGCTCACTGGATGTGTAGTGATGGTGGAGCAAGCTCAGGAAGAATGCCCAGGTCATAGAAGATGGCAGTGGCACTGTCCACATGCAGGAGAGAAGGGGTGATGGGTGCAGAGAGGATCTGGGTGGCAAAGAAAGGGCCGCTCTAAGAGCAAGGTCAGAGATGAGTTGATTTACCCACAGCCCCACCCCCTACACCTCATGCTAATAGACCACTGACCTCCCGGTACAGCTGTTCCCACTCACTTTCTATGGTCTTGACTCCTCGGGGGCTCCCTGGATTGGGGACTCCCTGGATTGGGGACCTCGTCCTGACTCATTTTCTGCCACCTGTATCTGATCACACCTGGCAGGTCTGAGCAAAGACTGGTGTTCCCCAAGAATGAATGATGACTTGTGGAGGCATGGGTAATTTTCCTCTGAAAGTGGCTCCATCCTGAACCCTCCCAGGAGGCTGAGAAAGCGAAGGGGAAACAGAGAGGGGAAGAGAAAAAAGAGGGAAGACTGACAGAAGAGAAAAATAAGGAAAAGGAGAAGGCAAGAGGAGGGTGGGGGAGGAAGACGTGTGGTTAGGGAAAGCAGCTACCAGCACAGCCCCCCTCCTAACCCCCGTGCCTTCTTGTGTACTAAAATCCCATGCTGGTGATTTGGGGAGAGTGTGTCTTGACCTACACAGCTTCCTGGGCCCTCAGCCAACCTCATCCTTCTCCTGAGCCACCCTCCTCAGCTGGGCCCTGCCACCCCAGTCATTCTGGTTGGCGCCTCCTAAATGTACTATTTTCAAAGAAGGTCCCTTGTCCCATGTGTCTAGGCTCATCTCAACACCTTTGTCTCAGTTAAACAGGGCTTTTGTCCCGTTGATGTTTGGAGTCTGGCTTCATGAAGTTAGACTCTCACTCGCTGACTGAACGCAGTGGTTAACTGAGGCTGCCATGTGTGCAGAGAGCTAGGTGTGAGATATGTGTGACTTCTCATGTGGTAATCCCGCAAACCCGGGAGAGCCAGGGCGTGCTTCCTGTCAAAGGGAAAGCCTGAAATGTGAAGAGGCAAGCACTTACCACAGCTAGACGTGGCAGCGCTGGTGTGGGCAACCTCCCTGTTGGTCTCCCAGCCCACACCCTCTTCACCACACACATCCTCCTGGAAGACGCTTCCCCAGGAAGCGCTCCTTCTAGGCATAGCTTTTCTCCGTTTCCACACATTTTGTTAAACATTTCCCAATCAGAAAACATGGAAATATTTTTTAATAAGAAGAAAGAAACATTGCAAATTGAGAAAGCTTTGCCAGATGGGCCATCTGGTTTTTCATTTAATAACCATCCAAAGAGGTGGACAGCACTCCCTCTGAGCCGAAGACGGACTGTGGAGGGAAGGGCAGCTGGCTTCCCTCAAATGCTGCTTCCTCTAGCAAGGTTGGGGTGGGGGATCAAAACGAAGAAACCAGAGGCTGGGGTTGGGGCTGGGGGAGCAGAAACAACCAGAAATGAGGGAAGCTCAGCTGGGGTGTCCCTGGACTCTGGTGGTGATGCTTCCTCACCTCCCGGGGCACATGCTGTTCGTTCCTAGGTCTGGAAACAAAGGGATAGATTTAGACGTGCCTTGGAAAGATCCAGGCTGTCAAAGGGGAACATCCTTATGGCTCTAAACTCAAAGTCGGCTCTTGGAAAACAGTTCGCTGTCTTTGAGTATGAAGGGATCAGGGAGTGGCTTTCTGCCCACATCACAGCACATGGTCTACAGGACTTGTGTTCAGCCTGTCATTTGGCATTTGAAGATGTTTATAGAAGAAACTGTCTTTTGGGTGGGAATAAGCAGGAAGAGCCCTGATGTCCCCTAAGGCGTTTACTTTTCAGCTAACTCTGAGTTTCAGCGACCTCTTTACATACTCCCCACATTTCCCCAGTGCCTCTGAGCTGAGGCCCACAAGCCCTTGAGAAATAGCTGCAATGGCAGGCTCTGCCATGCTGAGGAGGCTTCATTATCAGAGCCAAGTAGGGCCCTGGACAAAGGCAGAAGAACAGACTCCATGGTATGTCTCCTCCAGCACTAGCTTATCAGGTTCCTTCTGAGGAGCAGGCAGCAGCCAGTCAGTCTCTCTCTCTCTCTCTCTCTCTCTCTCTCTCTCTCTCTCTCACACACACACACACACACACACACACACACACACAGCCTTGCCATTAGCCAGTAGCAGAGGCCCTGCCAAGCCAGTGAGGACCTAGCTAGGCTCAGAGACTGTGCCCATGCCCCGTCTTGCCTGCTGCAGCTGCTCTGTCTGGGCTGGGAACACAGGTCAGGTCCCAGTTTCTGTGGGTCCTCTCTTGCTGGGAGGAGCTAGTTTGGTTGGTTATTCTTTGAGGCTTTTTGTTGCTTACGTGTAACATTGGGGGCGACAGTCCTCATGCCAGCTTGTGTGGGGCTCTGTGACTAAATGGGCCACCCCTTTCTTCTTCCATCCATTTCTTCAACAAACATTCCCTGAGTAGCAGGGATGATGCATCAGTAAGGGGGCCTGGCAAATAAGAACAACAAACCCAAATGTGCATCCTGTTGGGTGGTGTGATACATGGGATAAGGTTGGGGGGGTGGTCCCCTGACAGGAGCTGGGGCATGGTGGGTGCAGCAGGAATGCAGGTAGGAATGGGGTGGCCAGGAGCCTTACCAAGACACTGGCATGTGAGCCAAGGACTGCTGTAGTCTGCGGGAAGAGGCTTCCAAGCAGGAGTAGCTAGTAGGAAAGCCAGGAACGGGGAATAAAGCTAGGCTGTTGAGTTGCTGAGCGGATGTCAGAGGAGGAAACAGGAGGTTCACGGCAAAGGGGTTCAAAGAGGTCCCGTGGGTGTGGAGGGGTGGTCCTTAGGCACTTGGAAGGACTGGCTTTCGCTCTGAAGGACCCAGGAATGTCTGCCATGCTCTTTGATGATAAGCGATTCCCCTGCTTCGGTGAAACCATGGTGGTCCAAGGTGTGGCTGTGCCAGCAGAAGCAGAGGCCTGTTAGCCAGCACCTCAGGCCCCACCTGAGAGGACAAGGCTGTACCCAAACGAGGAGACGAGTGTTCACACACTGATGGCTCTCTGAGGTGACGCTGACAGGATTTGATGGAGCAGGGGAGATGGAGGGCGGCCGCCACCCAGAAGTCCGAGAGCCCTGGCAGATGACAAAGCTCTGTGGAGAAGCCGGAGTTTCCCCCTAACAACAGTGTCTCCTGCCTGCTCTCCCTCCGCATCCTGTGCGGCTGTCCTTGCCACGAGGACAGAGCCCCAGGGGGGAGGCTCTTCCAGAGGCAGTCACATGCCTCTCTCTGTGACATGCACAGAAGGCTGATAGCTCTTCCACATTCTGGTAAGATAGGCAGGGCTGGATTAGACCTGATTCCCTGAAGATGGGACAGGGACAAGGTTTGTTCAAGGTCACCAAGCTATCAGGGTATGAAGGACAGTCTTGGGGTTTTCCTCCAGTTCTGCCAAAGCAAATCCTGCCCAGAAGACTGTCATGGCGGGACCGTCAGCAGCAGATAGTTAGCACAGTGTCAAACGCTGTTCTCATTCATGGAAAAGGAACCCTGTGAGCTGCTGTCCCCCTTTACCGGGAAACCAGGGACAGTGTACTGCATGTACTATGGGGAAGGACCAAGGATTTGTGGCCTGGTTCCAGAGCCTCTGTTTCACATTGACGCCGACCAGGCTGGGGCCTCCCAGCAGCAGAGCCAGAGCAACAGCTGGAGAGTGAGTGTTCTATGTGGTGTGGGCCAGAGCAACAGCTGGATGGTGAGGATGCTGCCTGGTGTGGGAGTCAGGGAAGAGCTCCAGCCACCAGGAGAGTTGGAGCTGGGTCTCCTGGGATCAGTTAGAGGGACCGATGGAGACAAGGGCAGACATGGCGGGACTGAGAGATGTGTGCACAAGGCAAGCTTAGGACACTGAGGAAGCCAGAGAAGAGGCCTAGAAAACGTGCTGGAAGAGGGAAAGGAGCGAGCTGCTGAAGATGCCAAAGGGAACCATCTGAGGAGAGCGTGTGGTGGGGTCCAAGGCCACCGCTGATCCAGATGCATGCTGTTGAGTTCTTCACTGGAGATCTGAGCAGGAAGACCCCAGCTCTGTGCAGTGTCTGATGGAGAATCTGAGCGTGGAGTACAAGCTGAGGGGAGTCATCCTTCTGGAGGGAGTTCTGCACAAGGCCTGGCTTGATTCCTGCGACATTCCTGCAAACAAACCAACCCCAGACAAATGGCTGGGACTACTACATCCCTCAGATCCATATGGAAAGACTCTCCTGGGGGGAGACTACTTTCCACAAGTGTCCACACTCCTTTGGAGACAAAGGAAAATCTGTATTCTCTTCTCTTGGGCTTCATTCCCATCACCCTGTTCTGGAACAGGTCACAGCCAGTGTCAAGAAGCCGTGTTCTTATGAATTGTGAAAACCAACTCCAAGCTCGAGGAATTTGGCTGCCACTTTGACAAAAGTCAGTCCGCCAAAGACAACGCCTGGAGTCACTCTAGCGTGCTCCACTGGGTGACTGGATTGCATTGCATTCGGGATGGCACAGGAGCAGCCATATTCAAGCCACAGACGTTTAGTGAGCACCTACTACCTGATAGGTCTGGAGGTGGTACCCAGAAAGGGCTAGAAAGAGAACTATTATGTAACTGTAGGGTTAATAGGCCAATGGAATAGTATGAAGAACTCAGAAATAGAACTACTTCCACGTGGAGGAAGTACTGAAAGTCAGGGGGAGGAAAACCAGTTTCGGGTGAACTGCAGTCTCATAACCACAGGGAGGGAGGGAGGGGTTTCCTAAATATCACACAAAACACTAAGAGTAATGAAAACGGAGAAATGCAACTTCGGTGAAGGCCCAAACCTCCATTAGAGATACCTGAGTGCCAGCGAGTGCCAGCAAGTGCCAGCAAGGTGGTTCGGCAGGTCCATGTGCTCGTCACCAAGCCTGATGATCTGAGTTCCCTCTCTGTGATCCGTGTGCTAAAAGGAGAGAAACTTTTTCCACAAGTTTTCCTCTGACCTCTATATGGAGGCCGTGACATGAGCCACCCAATAAAACAAATAAACATATGATTGTGATCTGCATGGGTCAGGAATTCCAAGGCATCTTCAGTGGGTACCTTTGGTTCAAGATGTCTCATGAAGTTAGGACCTGTCTCTCTTCCAGTGTCTAGGCCTCCAAGGTCATTCCTGTGCTTGGTGGCACAGAGCGAACCCTCACCGTGGGGAGGGGGAGATGGGGAACTTTCCATTGGCTTGCTTCAGGACACAGGCAGTGACTTCTCTCAGGAAGAGCAAGCCAGAGAGAATAGGTGGGAGATCACCAAGACAGAAACCACAGCCCCTGACAGTCTAACTTCTGACGAGAACTTCCATCGCTTCCGCTACGTTGTATGCATTAGAAGTGAATTACTAGTTGAACCCACATTCAAAAGACAATACTGCAAAGATGTGTGACTGCCTTGGGATGGGGACGGATGACTAGCAGCCATTTCAGAAGCTACAGAGCACATTGGGATGAAGTCCACTGTGAAGAAAAGGAGCCAGGGAGAAACACAGAGTCCAGGATAATGATCACTAGTGGGAAGTGGTGATAGAGTTGTGGGAACACACCGGTGGGCGTGGTGGTTGGGGTTGGATGGTCCTTCCTGGGCGTTTATTTTCTTGGTACTTTCTATGTATTTTGTGTACATATTTGTGTATTGTGTATGGGTTACTTTTCTTATCCCTGCATCAAAAATGCCCGGCTAAGGCAGCTTAAGAAGGGAAGGCTTTATTCTGGCTTACAGCTTGGGAATGTAGTCCACTATGGCCAAGAAAGCATAGCAGTGAGGTCATGAGACTGCCAGCCACATTGTGTCCACAGGCAGGATGCAGAGACGTGAACTGCTGGCGCTCAGTTCACCTCCTCCCATTTCCCATCTAGGACCCCAGCCCATGAGGTAGTGCTCTCCTGTTCTGGATGGTCTTATAAATTAAACCTCTCGGAACACATACTGGCAGACACACGGTGAGGTGGTTCCTAGCTGATTCTAAACCCTGTTAAGTTGACGTGGACAGTAAGCATCTTACTTCATAACAATTGTTACATGTATCTTTCTTCACCTCGAGATTTTTGTTGTTGTTTGCTTGCTTTTGAGACCAGATCTCTATCCCAGACTGACCTTGAACTTGCTAAGTAGCTCAACTCTTGATCCTCCTGCTCCAACTCCCGAGGGCTGGCATCTGCAGGTGTGTACCACAGTCCAGGTATATCAGTGCTGGGTATCAAGGCCTGGGCTTTATGTGTGCTCAGTGTCTTAGTTACTGTTCTGTCGATGCAGAGAGACACCATGACCAAGGAAACTTATAAAAGAAACCATTTAATCGATGGCTTGCTTACAGTTTCAGAAGGCTAGTCTATGCCCATCATGGCTGGGAAGGTGGCAGCAGACAGGTAGCCATGGCACTGTACACTAGCTGAGAGCTGACATCTTAACTGGAAACTGGGGACAGAGAGAATGACTGGACCTGTAGTGGGCTTTTGAAACCTCAAAGTCCACCTCCAGGAATATACCTCCTCCAATGAGGCCACACCTCCTAATCCTTCCCATAACAGTTCCACCAACTGAGAACCAAGCATTCAAATATATGAACCTATGGGGGCCATTCTCACCGAAACCACCATAAGAGGCAAGCACTCTATCACTGAGCTACAGCCCCAGATCTTTGGATTGCTTTTATATGTGATATGTATGTCTGAAAAACCTTTTATCATTTACTTATTTATCTGCTTGCTTACTTATTTTAGTTTTTTTGTTTTGTTTTGTTTGAGATAACAGGCTGGTCTCTGAACTCACTACAATCCTCCTGCCTCAGACTCTTGGGTCCTGATTGCAGGCATGTACCTCAGACCTGGCTTTCTGCAGAGCCTTCATGGCCTGTGGTCCTATAGTGTTTGCTGTGTATTCCTAGCTCTCCCCACTTAGCCATTTCTGGAGGCATCAGACCTCCACGGCTCTGCTGATGGACTTAGTGTTTTCCTCCAGGTCCCTAAAGCCATGCTTGGACTGTGCACTTTTGGAAGCTTTGGTTTTAAGCATTGTCTGTTTACTTCCAGGGCAGAAGGTGAAAATCTAGCTCCCCGTATTCCCCTCAGCTCTTCCTGTCCCTGGTTCTTTTATAATAACTCTGTCTTATTTTTGTTAAACCGGAAATCAATGTTTACATCACTGAGTTAAGACTAATTTGACTCTATTCATAATTGGATCCTATAGCAAAATTTTATCATTTTCCTTTTTCTGTGGAAGTTTTCATTTTCTCTAATTGCTAATTATCATTTTTCTTCATTTGCTTAGGGTTCTATGTACTCATCACTGGTTAAATTGCAAACCTTGCCATTTGTTTGAACCTCTTTTGGGGAAGTTCAGGTTTCTCAGGCCTTTAAAAGTTATCTTCCTGAGACTGGCCCCAGAGCCTCCCACCTTTGGACCTGTCTCCACAGCTGCATCATGGTGTCCTGGCCTTTCCTCTTCTGTGGGGCAGCCTTCTCTAGCCCTGCTCTTCTTTCTCCTTGCCTTGGAGAACCCAACCCCACTGTGCTGGCTAGTTTTATGTCAGCTCGACACAAGCTAAAGCCATCTGAGAGGAGGGAGCCTCAATTTAAAAAATACCTCCATAAGATCCGGCTGTAGGCCATTTTCTTAATTAGTGATTGGTGGCAGAGGGATCAGCCCACAATCCCTGGGTTGGTGGTCCTGGGTTCAATAAGAAAGCAGGCTGAGCAAGCCATGAGGAGCAAGCTAGTAAGCAGCACCCCTCCATGGCCTCTGCATCAGCCCCTGCCTCCAGGTTCCTGCCCTGCTTGAGTTCCTGCTCTTGATAATGAATAGAGATGTGGAACTGTGAGTGAAATAAACCTTTTCCTCCCCAAGTTGCTTTTGGTCATAGTGTTTCATCACAGCAATAGCAACCCTAACTAAGACACCCACTATGGCTTCCTGGGGAAAACAAACCTTCTAGAGCCTTGTGAATGGGAAAATGTCTGCCACTCTCTTTCTCTTTCAGACTCAACTAATGCTTTGGTGCTATCTTTGATACTTTTCTACTGCTGTGATAAGGCACCATGAACCAGGCAACTTATAGAGGAAAGAGTTTATTGGGGTTTACAGTTTCAGTTTCTCCACAGCCATCACAGTGGAGAGCATGGCAGCAGGCAGGCAGGCATGGCACTGGAGCAGTAGCTGAGAGCTCACATCTTGAGACACAATCACAGGGCAGAGAGAGCTAACTGGAAATGAGCCTTTTGAAACCTCAAACCCCACCTCCAGTGACACACCTTCAACAAGGCCACACCTCCTGTCCTAGTTAGGGTTGCTATTGCTGTGATGAAACACCATGACCAAAGCAACTTGGGAAGGAAAGGGTTTATCTGGCTTACACTTCTGCATCACTGTTTATCATCCAAGGAAGTCAGGACAGGAACTCAAGCAGGGCAGGAACCTGGAGGCAGAGCTGATGCAGAGGCCATGGAGAGGTGCTGCTTACTGGCTTGCTTCACATGGCTTGCTCAGCCTGCTTTCTTTCTTTCTTCCCCCCCTCCTAAACCCCCCAAACCCCCCGGAGCTGAGGACCGAACGCAGGGCCTTGCGCTTGCTAGGCAAGCACTCTACCACTGAGCTAAATCCCCAACCCCCAGCCTACTTTCTTATAGAACCCAGGACTACCAGTTTAGGGATGGCACCACCCATCATGGGCTGGGTCTTGCCCTATTGATCATTAATTAAGAAAATGCCCCACCGGCTTGCCTATAGCCTGATCCCATGGTAGGGATCCCTTTTGAGTCTCCCTCCTCTCTAATGACTCCAGCTTGCGTCATGTTGACATAAAACCATCCAGGACACCCCCTAATCCTTCCCAAACAGTTCCACCAACTGGTAACCAAGCATTCAAATGGGGCCATTCTCATTCTGAGCATCACAGGTGTTTTTGGAATTCTGGTATCTCTTGACCAAGATTCTGATTTGGAAATTATTTTCCTTTCAATTGACTATTAGATTTTTTTTTTAAACTTTACGTGTACAAATGTTTTGCCTGCATGTATGTCTATGCACCATGGGATGCCTGTGGAAGCCAGAAGAGGGCATTGGATCTCCTGGAACTGGAGTTAGAGTTGGCTGTGAGCCACCATGTGGGTGCTGGGAACTGAACCTGGGTTCTCTGCAAGAGCAACAAGTGCTCCTAACCACTGAGCCGCCTCTCCAGCCCCATTTTCCTTTAGAATTTTGACAGACGTATCTGGCCTTCTAACTTCCAGTGTTTCTGGGGGAAAGTCAAAAGTCGTTACAATGTGTGGTTTGTGTTTGTGTTTCTCCTCCTCCCCTCCTCCCTCGGGGTCACAGAACCCTGCGGGATCTCCTTCCTTCTCCACTGCGGCATCGGGAACTTGCCCAGCAATGTGCCTTACTGTGGCCGATGAGTGTTGTCCATTGTGCTGGGACCTTGGTGACGCTCAGCTCTTCTGTGCTGGGGGATTTTTTGGGTGATTTCTTCAGTGATGACCTCCTTCCCCCACCAATGCTTTGTTTCTGAAACTATTCTCTGGATCGGTAGACAGATTCACCAATTTTCCTTTGAGTTTTCTGCCATTTGGGAGACCTGCTCAGTTTCTCTCCCTGCTCTGTTCAATTGGCTTTTCCTGGTAGAACACCCCCCCCCTTTTAATTGAAAATAGATTCTTCTCTCATATAACACATCCTGACCAGTTTTCTTGCCTCATAGGTACTAGTCTTATTGTATCTCCCTCGCAATGTTAATTATAGGTTCCCTCCCCACCCCCACCCCTCACCACCCCTCCCCAGGAGTTCTTTGTGAATGATCTATTGATCCCGACTCCTTTTCTTTTGATTTAAGTGACTAATTTCCATCTGTCTTTGAGTGTTAGAGGCCTTCCTCCTTCAGGTGCATGGCGGTTCCTGCTTGCTTGCTTATTTTTAAAAGTAAGGAACTACAAACTTAGGTGTAAGAGATTTGTGGAGCAAAGGTAGGCATGTATGTTTAATGAGACATCTCTCCAGCCATATTTTTCCTATCTCTTACTTATTTTGTAATATTAAATAGAAAAAGAAAGAAAGAAAGAAAACCATGGTTCACCCTGATGGAAAAAAATTATCAATTATAATAATTACTGTTGAGTTCAAAGAAAAACTTCATCCTCAGCCCTTAAAGAAAAACATGAAACTACTTCCTCCCCAAAATGCTCTATTGCAAAAAATAGCTTGAGATTAGTACGTGGATGTGTGACATGTGTAAACCATAAAACTGTGAATAGGCTTGGAGCGGCTCTTCCCTCCCACAGTCCTGAATCACCAGCCGATTGCTGGAGCATCACTTCCTGCTTGGTGAGTTGCACGTGGGTCTCATCTCCATCACAGTGCTTACGCCACAGCAGAGCTGAGGCTGCCAGCAGCAGGGCCAGGTCAATTGATGTTGGCCCCTCCCATAGCCCTCCCCACCCCCGAAAGAGGAGGGGGCAGCCATCCAGCAGTTAGTAAATGAGTGGCTTTCTCAGGATCTGTTTCTCTTTTCCTCAGCACACAGCCAAGGTATACATATGCTGAATGAAAAAAGAAACCTACAAGAGTATTTTTAAAAACCACAGGGGGAAAAAAGCAGTTACATATTATCTTTTAAATGTTTTGGTTTTTTTTTTTTTTTTTTTTTTTTTTTTTTTTTGAGAAAAAGTCTCTGTATCTAGCCCTGGCTAGCCTGCACGTCACTATGTAGAACAGGCTGGCCTCCAACTCACAGAGATCCTCCTGCCTCGGCATTCCAAGCGCTGAGATTAAAGGCCAGTGCCACCACCCCGGCTTGCCTGGCATGCAATTCCCCTTTGATGTCTAACCTCTGTACCCCAGAATTCGCGCATGTATAAATTAGATGATGCGATGCTGAGGGCGGCCAGCAGCTCGAGAACACTAGCGTCAGCTGCAGATTTGCCAGAAAAGGACTGAGGAGCGCGGCAGGCATTGTGAAGTGATTCCGTACACGTCACTGCGCATGCCACACACTAATCACCTGGCTGGCATTCAAGGCTCCCCATTGCTTCTCCGGGTGCACCTGCAAACACACTTCCCTGCCTGGGGCCTGGCCTCTGCAGGCTTGCGGGCAGCCACTTCATGCTCAGACGGCAAGGGTCTCATGTTGCTGATGCTTCTGTACTGGTGTCAAGTACTTCAACCTAAACTTCAAGACAGTCCCGTGACTGTCTCGATAACATCATCCATTTGGGGCTCTTTGCTCTGAGGTCGTAACTCCTGCTCTCTCTGTTCCTGCCTTTGCCTGTACACACAGTTACGGCTAATGTGTGGTGATCACTTACTCTGGGCTATGTACTTGCACTGTGTTGCTGCTGCCTGTGGGTTATTTAAATCTTCCCGTTAGCAGATAAGGAAACTGAGTCACAGAGGCTTTTAAGTTACTTGTCCACAGCCATGGAGCTACACAGTGCAGCGGGCACTGGCCCATACCCTGACACCCTCCCCGCTCCTGACTGAGTCAGTGTACTCAGACCTGGCCC
>CABHPR010154451.1:0-20639 GCA_902168415.1 Peromyscus melanophrys | reverse complement strand
GGCACTTACTGAGCTATTTCAGTGACTGACTTTCTCCCCTATACATCGACCTCACTGCACAAGACTTCCTCCTTGGGATAAACTTTCTCCCTGAAGCCTCATATATCTTCCCAGTTCTTTTTTTCACTTTCTGCTCTTGACACATGATATTGGCTAGGTTCTTTATAGTCAAATAAGCCCGAACCCAGTTATTGATGAAACTGATGTTACTTTCTAAGGATGACACCTTACCATGAATAAAAGCTAGCAGTGATGGAAAGATTGGATAGGGAATAGGCAACATCCCATATTCAATATTCTTGGGCTCATTGGAGGTTACTTGCATTACAGGTTAAGTAAAGGGCTGGTGCTATGTCCCAGTGGGACAACACTTTCCTAGCATGCACAGGTCTCTGCTCCATATCCAGTGCTCTAAGAAAATAGATCAAATCTAGAAGAACCATAATGCTTAAGATGCTGCAGCCCTGAACTGACTCCTGTTACTTGGTTTTTTTTTTTTTTTTTTGGTTCTATCTTGTTTTATTTTTATAAAAATAGAATTAATTTATCTGTTTTAAAATTTTATTTCCATGCGCGCGTATACTATATATAGACATGCCCGTGTGTCTCAGTTATCTCTGCTGAAAGTCAAAAGGCCGTTACTGCTCTGCCTTAATGAGGTCCCATTAAAAAGCTAGGAGCAGCTACCAGATGGAGGCCTAAGTACCTGGGAAGAATTAAGAGGCTTTTCTTGAACTTACTCTAAAATACTATTCTTTGCAGTGGCTGGAATAATTACCCTTCTGTGCTATTCAAAGTGTCCCTAAGTAGAACGGGTGATATAAAAGTCAGGGTCAAAAGCATAAAGTGACACCATCCTTATGAGGAAATTCTAGTTTGCCATATTAAAAAAAATCTCGTAAGTTTTGTCTTTAAATGAATTCATGTTTATTTTCAAAGACTAAAAAAAAATAAAAATTTAAAATAAGACTAAAGTCCTCTACCACCCATTTCCAAAATTAATTCAGCACAGGCAGTTCAGCCTGCGTTAAGGAGTCAGACGTCATTTGGCGGATGAAACTTGGAGTTTGAAAGTAATTTAGAGAATCCACAGGAAGTGGTCCAGAGACCGGGTAATGAGAGAGGCTTAACATTTGTCTTTGTTGCTACTTCCACGCTTTCCTTCCTCTTCGCCGTATGTGTTTGACCTCCTTATCCGATTGTCTATTGCCTTTAACTTTGTAGAAACACATTTTCATCTCTTGTTCCTTGTCCTCTCCTCTTCCGCTCAGCTATTCATCTTTCGTTCTCAGGTTAGACACTTCTCCCAGCTCCTCATGAAGCACACTGTGAACAAATTTTGTTCTAAGGCAGCTGGTGATTTTGGAGTCTGTGGATACATCTAAGGGGGGAATGGAAATCTAAGAGTACTTAACCGTGACTGCTTCAGCTGTAGTGAAGGCATCTTTCTACTGACTGTTGGAACGGAGGGGCAGGTTTTCAAAAGCAGAGCCCTTGTCTATTAGTCACGTGTGACATAATTTGTTTCCCAGAATTGCCTTTGCTATCTGGACATTTTTTTTTTCCTCTCTAGTAAATATTTAGACATTCCAACATTCACACTGACACATTGTCTTTACTGTTTTGCTAGAGAGTGACACCTGATTCAGTACTTAAGCAATAGAGGACTTGGATGTTAGTTTTCTAATACCAGAACTAGCCAGACTGACCTGAACCTGTGGATTGACAAGCCCTCCTGGCAAGCCTGGCTGGGGAAGAGCAGTGAATTGATAACTAAAGAACGTTGCTCGTGCTCAGTGTGTAGTGTTTGTAAAAATATTATCAGTAGAGCACATTTTTAATCTAGTGAGTGCTTGGCAGCCGCACTGAAATCCTTTCCCGCAGAGCATCAAGAATGACTTTAAATAAACAGAGCCAGCAGCCAGGAAATGCAGACTTCAGCAGATTTACAGCAGTGAGTGATAGCTACCAAAAGGCTCTTATCCCTGGTTAGAGTTAAATAATTTACTCCTCACTACCATTAAATGTTTTAAAGTTATCTCCATGTGTTTACGTGTGTGTGTGTGTGTGTGTATGTGTGTGTGTATCCCAGTATGATTATTCCTTCTTGCCACTCTTGATGTGAAATCCTACAAATGGACCATGGTTCTCCTTACATTAATTATTAGTAGACAATTTGCCCATCAGCTTAACTGCCCTTTCCAGAGAGTCCTTAACCAATTAGCAACCACGCACCACTAAATAAAAAAGTTCGAGTGGGGCCTTTAACTTGAAAGCTGCTACAGACAAACATAAAGCTAGCTATCTTGTTTTCTGAGAGAGGCTTCAGAGCAAATCCTAACAACATGGACTGTTTTTGTGTACTTATCAGTAGTTTATCAGGTTTTCACATGTTTTTGTTCTTCAACACATTTTTCATAATGTTAGAAATATATTATGTTCATATATATATATATATTTGGTTTTTCGAGACAGGGTTTCTCTGTGTAGCTTTGTGCCTTTCCTGGAACTCACTTGGTAGCCCAGGCTGGCCTTGAACTCACAGAGATCCACCTGGCTCTGCCTCCCGAGTGCTGGGATTAAAGGCGTGCACCACCACCGCCCGGCTGTTCTTCTATATTTATTTTACCCACACAGAGATTTTATTTTTTGTTATTTTTCTTTATTTCATAAATTGAAGATATTTAGGTGCTTCCTGTTACACAGAAATACTGTCAAAATTTTGTATTTCAATTGCTTTTCTTCATCATCTACTTAGCTTTTGTTCAACAGACTCTTTACTATAGTCCTCAAAATCTACCATGCTTGAAACATAGTAATACACTTGTCATGTGGTTTGTGTCTGACATAAGGACAATGTTGTTGTTGTTATTCTTCTTCTCAATATTCCTTAATGGAGGTCCAAAAGATGGACTGAATAATTAAATATCACATGGACCTATGTAATATCTCTCTTAAGAACACCTGGTCTCTATTGGAGTCAGAATTTTGGCAATAATCATTCAGTGTTATGCGATGCATGGGCTACTCAAGCAGTGTACGAACAATTACACTCATGTTTACATGAAGAAACCTTGGCCTCAGAAAGTTCACTGACTGGCTAGTCTTCCAGAGTCTGAATCAACAAGTTTGACTTTGACTTTGCATCTGAACCCAGTGGACTCACTCTAGTGCCACCAATAAAAACAAAAAAAAAAAAGAAAAGTTTAGCCTATAATAGGATTGACTTTAAGGCTTGATATGTGTATGTAGGTTACGTGTATTCTTTAATTTAATGTATAAAAATGCAAAGCTATACATACAATTGCCTTACAGAAGCTTTTCAGTGTCATGAGGTCCCATTTATCAATTGTTGATCTTAGTGCCTGTGCTAATGGTGTTCTATTAAAGAACTTGTAGTTGGCTGTTTTTTTGCTCTTTGCTCTTTGTGGGTGTGTGGGGTGTGCCACTCAGCTCTCAAATAATCACATGGAGACCTATTATTACTTTTGAATGCCCAGTCTTAGTTTGGCTTATTTCTGGCCATCTTTTCTTAAATTCAATTATCCTGTCTATCTTTTGCCTCTGGACTTTTACCTTTCTGTGTACCTTTCTTTACTACTTACTCAGTGGCTTTCTGTGTAGCTGGGTGTCTGGCCTCTGGAGTCCTCCTCTCCTTCTCCTTTCCTTCCCTGATCTCCTTTTCACAGATTTCTCTTCCTATTTATTCTCTCTGCCTGCCAGCCCCAGCTATCCTTTCTCCTGCCTTGTTATTGGCTGTTCAGCTCTTTATCAGACCAATCAGGTGTTTTAGACAGGCAAAGTAACAGCTTCACAGAGTCAAGTGCAACATAAAAGAATGTAACACACATTTGCATCCTTAAACAAATGTTCGACAGCATAAACAAATGTAACACATCTTCAACTAATATTTCACAACAGGAACTCTTCTCTTGTGCCAATGCGTTCAAGGCTATTCTCCACTGCTATACTCATAGATCAGTGCCTTATTCAGCCATCAATATATAAGCTTCCTCCTGCAGCAGATGGGAGTAAATAGAGACCTACAGCTATATATTATGCCAGAGAGAGAGAGAGGAGGGGCGGGGCTTGGAATATACAGTTCTATATGGGATGTTTCTATAAAATCCCTTCTCTCAGAGATCAGGGAACTTTGAGGAAGAGGAAATGGAAAGAGTGTAAGAGCCAGAAGGGATGGAAGACACCAGGAGAAGAAGTCTCTCTAAAATCTAAATCAATTGAGCAAATCTCATATGACCGCACAGAGACTGAAGCAGCAAGCACAGGGCTGACATGGGTCTGCACCAGGTCCTCTGTTTACATATTACAGCTTTCAGTTTAGTATTTTTATGGACTCTCAAATGTGTGAGCAAGTGGGTCTCTGATTCTTGTGCTCTCTCTTGGGTTCTTTTTCTTCTGTTGGTTTGTCTTGTCCAACTTCAATGTGATGGTTTTTGTTTTATCTTATTATATTTTATTTTGCTATGTTTGGTTATTATCTCTTAGAGGTCTTTCCTTTTCTAATGAGAGACAGAAAGGAAGTGGATTCCTATTGGAGGGGAGATGGAGAGGAACTGGGAGGAATAGAGGCGGGGGAACTGTCATCAGGATATATTGTATGGGAAAAGAATATATTTTCAATAAAAGAGAAAAATATAGTTACAACTTAGCATGTGCAAGGTCTCAGATGGAGTTCCAAGTACCCCATCATGATGGTAAGTATCACAAGCCATTGTTATCTCTTGGCAGTATAGCTCACACTAGCAACGGAAGTTCATTTGCTGTATTCCTTTATAATAGAAATGCTGGCCTATGGTTGAAGGATGGTGGTTAATATCCTTTATTGATGGGCTACAATGACACAGGCATTCAAAATGCAATAACTCAATGTATAACAGTCAATTTGCATCCAGTGATAGTTTCAGTTTCAAGGGAAATCAAACCAATTCTAAAACCTGTAATCTGCACATGTTGAGAGAAACATTTGGGATACTGAATCTACTTAGAATTATCTCCTAAAAATGTACTTAAATACATACTGTGAAATGTCTACTGCTGGACATTAGAAGCTTTAATGATGGGAAACTTAAAATATGGTTTTAATTTTCATGGTTTAAATAATCGATTTTCCTCTTCTGAGAACTGAAACAGGCTTTTATATATTCCAGTCAAATTTATTTTCATATTTCACATGGTGACAGAGTGTTGTAAAAATTTATTGTGATCTATCAATATGATAAACATCCCAATTTTTATTAGCAGTTATGTCCTTCTTAAAGCTCTCATACTATTCTATTAAAAAATAAAGTTCTTATTTTGGCATTAAATTAAGTTGTCATAATTTTTCTTTCAAGTGTGAAATCACACTGGTTGCTTTATCTCTTTAATTAAGTGTTAATCAATAGACTTTTATTCTATTTGAAGTGTTAGAGAAGTTACTCTGAAGATACTAACATGCCTGCCTATTTGCATTCTACAGAACCTTTGCTTTTTAATGGTCCAGTGTAGCCATCCTTTTCTGAATTATGGACTCACATTGGCGTGCACAACTGGACATGTTTTATTGGGTAATTTCCAAGGGAAGCAACAGTTCAATCTCTTGAAAAAGTAAGAAAAATAAAAGCTCTCCTTTCATACGGAGCAATTGGTGAAGTAAGTTTTTCCTCTGACAGCACGTGTCTCTCACCCGAGTATGCTAAATTAATGTTTAACTGCCATAATTTAGACTAACTTTGCACTTAGAACAAAATAAAACATTGCTGAGGCAAAGGCATGCTTTCGGGTTATAATTTAGCAACTGTAACACCAAGAGTAAGACACTCCCAGTCTTCACCTGTGGTTACTGCCCCTATTTCTTTCATTCTAGGAACGACTGTCAGATGACCCTCAGAGACAACTAGAAACCTAGTGATTCCCTAATACAGCTACAGCTCACCTGTCCCTACTATATCCTTCTCTGACACTGTTTTGCCACCTTTCCCCAGAGCAATTTTAAGGCTTTGGAAGACCCTTGGCTCTCTTTCTTTTAGATGCAACCCATCTAGCATGCTAAGCTGTTCTTTTGGCCAGGTAATTAATATAAAACTGACATGTGATGACTGGATAAATGGAAGATCCGGTATGCTAAAGAACATTATGGTTCTATTTGAGAACCATTATGGATTTTAAGTGTTGACTCTTTTTCTTTTTATTTAAGGGTCCAATGTATTTTATGTTAAAACCTCAGACCTTGCTATTGACCTTTGATATGTTATATGGCCCTATCTTGAGTCAATGATGGTGATATTTCTCTTTTTGTTCCTCTGCCTCCACTTTACATTTTAGACTCATTTTCTACCCTTTCTATAGGTTATTTTAAAGTTTATTTTATAATCTACACTTTTATCTTTTTGATGATTCCATTTTTCCAAATCTCTACTGCTTGTTACTTCTCTGGCAACAATCTTTTATGGATATTCTATTGTACCTTCTCCTATGTTTTTTATTTTAAAATTTTATGTATACAGCTGTATTTATATCTCTACCTGTTTGGATTAGAACTCAGTATGTAACTAGCCTGGAACTCACAGAGATTCACTTATCTCTACCTCCCGAGTGCTGAGATTAAAAGCAGGCACCAGGCCTGGCTCCTGTTTTATGCGTAGGTTTAAATGGTGTAACCTGAGGTGTCAGTTTACAGGAGGTAGAATATGTGTAGTATTTTCTTGGAGAATAGTTTTCTTTCTCCTTCCTTCCTTCCTTCCTTCCTTCCTTCCTTCCTTCCTTCCTTCCTTCCTTCCTTCCCTCCCTCCCTCCCTCCCTCCCTCCCTCGCTCCCTCCCTCCGTCCCTCTGTCCCTCCCTTCCTTCCTTCTTTCCTCTTTTCCTTCTTCTTTCCTTTTTTCCCTTTTCCTCTTCTTCTCCTTTCTCTCTGTCTCTGTCTCTCTCTCTCACACACACATACACACACACACACACACACGCACACACACACACACACACACACACACACACACACACACACACACACACACACAGGGTCCCACTATCTAGCCTTGGCTGTCTGGGAGCTCACTGTTCAGACCAGGCTGGCTTTGAACTCATACAGATGCACCAGTCTCTGCCTCCTCAGTGCTTGAATGAAAGGGATATGCCACCATCTTGGGCCTGAGAATCCTTTTCGTTGTGATGGAATTTTCTCTGCTGAATGTCTTTGAAATATTTTGTTCATTGAACTTTGCAGTTGGTATTTCCTGTTGTCCACTTTGAACACTTCTTCCCCTTTTTATTAAATCAGTCAACAATTAAGTTTTTAGAATATTAAATACTCACTTGATTCTTAAGTTTGCATGATTGCACTCTGACATTTAAAAATAGATAGTTTATTCATTTGCTAGGGTTGCCATTACCAAACAGCATGGGGTAGGTTTATTTTCTCATAGTTCTGGAGTCTGGAGATATGAGGTCAAGGCATGTCCAGGGCTGATTTCTATTGGGGTCTTATTTTTTGGCTAGTAGATTAATTTTCTTCTATGTGTGCTTCTTCTAAGTTCTTATAAAATTAGTTAAATTGGATTAGAATCCACCAGAATGACATGAACTTAACCTAACCTTAATTATTTGCATAAATACTCAGTCACCAAGTGCAGCCATTTTCTGAGGCAATGGGAGTCTCAGCAGGTGGACTTGGTGGACACACAGTTCAACACACATGGACGATGATAACGTATTGAACACAAGGTGCATACCATCGTCATGCTGACAATTACCAGAAAGTTGTGAGGTTCTGACACTCATGCTGACCTAAGGGGACTCCACAGTGTTTCTTTTTACGACCATAACCTACATTTCACAGAGTGTGATGACCAAGAGCTGTATTGGTATATTATCAGAACGTAATGCGTATCAGCGTTATAATTATCCCACATTTGGAAAAGTCTCTGTTGGCCTCCTCACTCATGCTATTCAGTCCCCCAAAACTTAGCTATCATCTGCTTTGGTTCTGAGGACTCAGAATGTGAGACATCTTCATATTTGTATACTCCATCACCTCCTCATCTCTTTCCTGTTACTCCTCTTTTTGTTTCCTTAACTACAGAGGACCTAGAACGGACAGGATACTTACCGTGGCTCGTCATAATCAATGTAGTCAACTCTAATGTGTCTCAGTTCTGCTCCAACACTAGGATGCTGATTTACCCCCTCCCCTAGTCAAACACTCCATGGAACTAGAATGAAAGTAATAAACCAAGTAATTTTTGTTGCCATAGGTGTTTATTATATTATGTTTGTGGGCTGTGTGTATACAGAGCCAGCACACAGGTACATACACGAGTTGTAAATTGGGCAAGAATAGTGGATCTTGTATTAAAATAAGAGAATGAAAGAACTCTATTGATGACTCAACAAATACTATGAATGGAATTGTGCCAATCAAACACAGACTTCACAAGAACAAAGAAGATAATAAGTAAAAAGACCTAAAGGTAGGGAAAGGGAAGTTGTTTTGCTCGTTCATGGAAGTTACAAGTTGTGTATTCATTCAGCAAAAGATTTACATTACATTTAAAAAACTTATTTGTTTTTTACGTGTGTGAGTGTTTTGCCTGCATGTGTATATGTGTACCACATGCACACCTGGTGCCTGCAGTGGTCAGACAAGACTGTCAAGTTCACCGGAACTGGAGTTACACCGGGTTGTGAGCTACCATTGGGTGCTGGGGAATTGAACGCTTGTCCTCTTCAAGAGCAAAAATTACTTTTAACTGCTGAGCCAGCTCTATTTTTGTAAGCCCCTACTATGTGCTTGACAGTTCCTTGGGTCATCATGACCAAAGAGTGATTAAAAGTAGACACAGGCAGGAGAGCCAGGTGGAGTAACTTTACTGTCGTTGTGTGAGTGAAAGTAGTACTGTATATACGGTAGATGATGTGAAGAGAGGCAACGGTGAGAACCTCTCCCAGAGGGACTTGAACTGCTCCAGAGAATCGGAAAGAGCTCTGGGACAGAAGTCACAAGTGATCTCTGTCTGAAGAATGACTAGGGTTTGTATGAATTTAAAAACCAAGAACACTGGCTGATAAGGAAGTGAGATCAAACCTGAGTTGTGCAAACTTCACTCTTGTTATTGTTGCTATTGTTATTTTTCAGGGAGCAGGAAGTACTCAGAGGAAGTGTCCCCCGAACCTTCTGGAGACCACTGCTCTCCTGTGTCATTCTCTGCTGTCACCTTCCCTTTGGGGGCAGTCTAAGTGATCTTCCTGTGTCATTTCTAAACCTGTACTAGACTGTTACGATAGTTTTGGGCCCTGTCATGGGGGTGAGAGTTTGAGTGAGAGGCTTGGAAGCAGTGCATAGTCAACTTGGAGAAGGGTGAGCAGGGAAAGCATGCTGCTCTGAGCGGAGCCTGAAGGGAAGGTGGAGACTAAGGCCATCTCCTTCCTCACGGAGGGAACCTCAGATTCAGAGAAAAAAAACTGATAGTGAGTGTAGTTACTGCAAGCCAAGTTAATTAGTTCTTCCATCCTGCCCCTCATTTTTCTTATGGCTAACCTTTCCCATTTGAGGAAGGTTACATACAAGATCATCCTCCCTTTTCCTTCTAATGCTACACCCACCCTCCTATTCTCCTAAGGTGTCTATGTTTGTCCCCTGCATCTCATCTGACCCTATTCATTTCCCAGAGCTAAAGTCTCTGGTTCGACGTGGCTATCCTTCATTGTAATTGCTATCTTGTAAGGCTCTGCTCTCTTAGTTATCACCCCTTCCCAACAACCCGTGCCTGTTGGGCTTCCTCATGACCTATGACTCCATGTCCACTCCCTCAGAATCCCAATTCAATTAAGAACTACTTGTAATGTCATATTTGTTAGATATCTTGCACATTACTATGAAGCTTTTTTTTTTAAATCAATCAAAAGCTTATATTTTACAGAGCAGAATGCTTGGCATTAGTTAATTAGTCACATAGATGAAAAAAGTGACAAATGAGAAAACGAATGGCTTGGTGTTATTTCTTATTATGAATTATTGTAGTTTCCTAAAAGATAACACAAGATGTGGTGTGTGTGTGTGTGTGTGTGTGTGTGTGTGTGTGTGTGTGTGTATGCCTATGCATGTGTGTAAATTATGATGTCTTTGAGGAAAGGGTTGAATTCATTCAATATGTGTATTTTAGATATGTTAAAACTGCATAATAAATAAAAAATGCATGACAAATGACAGGAGGCAAATGGAGAAAGATCTATATTGAGGAATCCAGTCAAGGGTGGTTCTAGAACAATGTCACCTCTGTAATATTTTATTGGTTTCTCTCTGGATAGTTTCCCCACAAAGGTCTTTTATAGCAAGTGTTCTTGTGCTCTTTTGTGTGTGAGTACCATGTGAGGGGCCTACTAAAGCATAGGCTGCTATTCAGTGTCCCTGGAGCAGGGAACTCACTTCTAACAAAGTCCCAGAAATGCTGCTGGTCTAGAGATATCTCTTTGAATGAGATCTCTTTAATGAAATACAGGTAGAGGATAGGAGAAGGGGAGGGGTCCTTGAGATAGGGAAGAGAGTAGGCTTTTCCTGCAGTATGGCTTTCCTCTCTCCCGTGAGTGCTGTGTATTTGGGTCTTACTATAATTTGTCAATTTCTATACCCATTCATAGATTAAGGTTTTGAGTGGAGATAAATAGTTATAGTTTTTCTTTTTCCATGGAAAACTGGAAGAGAAAAACATACGAGATAAAATTTTCAACTTCAACTGCTTCTTATGTACATGAAGTAAATCTGACTCTAGGGTCTTTTAGAGATATGCAAGGAGACTGGTTATGATCAATTTATAGATTTAATTAGAGAGTAGTGTCTTAATAATTTTGTGAGATAGCACATCAAATCAGTAAGGCGGGATGGCTGTGACCAATAAAATATGAATCAATGAAAGTAACCATACAGCAGAATTTATAGGCTCATGGGTGCAGAAACCAAAGACATACAAAGCATTGCTCTGTCTAAAACCATAACAGATACAGGAAAGGCATTACGAGCATTTTAAGGACATTTAAAACAATTATATCACAAAGTCTTCAGAGTTTCATTCATGTTTTGACATGATTCACTTCAAGGAAATATTTATGGTATATGTCAAAGAAAAGATGAGAGGAAAATCATAGAACTCAGAATAACCACCAACATTGGGCAACAATTGAGGAAAGTCTAAAGGAATGGTGGGCAGAGATGCAAAACAGCATTATCTAGTAACTACAATGGTATAGAAAAATAACAAAATAAAAACCTGTGAACAGTATAGTGTATATTGAAATTGCTGTGCAAAATAGTAAGGTGATATATATATATATATATATATATATCTCCAATTTTTGTTTCTAAAATACTTGATTTCATAACATATCAGATTAAAAGAATATAAACCACAGTTTTAATACTATTTATTTTGGCATTGTAATATTCTATGTGACTTACTTTTTGTCTTTTATGTATATCTATTCTGAACATTTTATAACAAAAATGTATTTGGTCTGATATTAAACCACGTGATGGATCTTTGGATGATGTTATTTTTTTCAAAGTAGTTACATAAAGTTCCTGTCGGCCCCATCCTGTTCCTCAGCGTTGGATTGTATCATTGTGCAGAGGGTAAAAGCTAAGAATTTCTCTCAGGAGTCCTTACGAATTGCCTCTGTGCGGTTCATGGTAGATTTGATTGGACATTTGGTACAAACTTCGCTCCATGGGGTGCTTTCCTCTGTGGTCCAGTTCTTGTGTGAAGACACGAAAATGTGACATTTCACCAAACAGACATGGGTTCAGTGCAGCTATCTAAACAGTATTGTTGTCTCTGTCTTGCCTTAATAACTTCCTTTCTCTTAATTGTAAAAGGAAAGAGAAGACAATATCGGCTTGGAAAATACTGTAGAGCTTGCGTCTCCAACCCTGCTTGAGTTTGTCGTGGACTGTGGTCCATTAGATAAACACAGTGTTCACCGGTCAGGATGCTGTTGATACATTTGGCAGCACTGATAAAATGATCTGTGCTTAGGAAGAGACTGTGTTACTTTGTGGGGAGATAGAGGCTTTCGGAAAGTGATTGTCCTGTTCTCAAGAAAAAGTTAATTTTTTGAAACTTTAGCTCTCATATTTGGGACATTTTTAGTTTGTCACCTGAACTTTTTTGGCTGTTTTTGGAGTTTTAGATGAATGGTTGGGCTTATTTTCAAAGGCAACCAGTACTAACAGAAGAGAAATTCAACATGGTTGCTTCTCATACTGAAGATGTATGTAGTATAAAACAGACAATGGAGAGATTTGCTTTCTTAGCATATTTCTGTAACATGCATCAGCCACAGTTTTAATTTTTTAAATTGCCAGATTAAAGTTTAAAAACAGCATAAAGAACTTCAATTATTCATATTCCTTCTGGTTTTCTTTCTCTTATTCTACATTTCTTCTATCTACTCTATCTATCTATCTATCTATCTATCTATCTATCTATCTATCTACCTACCTACCTATCATCTATCTATCTATCTATCTATCTATCCATCCATCCATCTATCTATCTATCTATCTATCTATCTATCTATCTATCTATCTATCTATCGTCTGTCTATCATCTATCATTTCATATATCATGTATTATTGTATATATGTATGTATCTATCATTTAGTATGCATGTATGTATATATGTATGTTTCCATCTATGTATCATCATCTCTCTACCATCTTTCTACACATGAATATGCATGCACTATATAGAGAGAAATCAATAATCATATGCTTATATTATTTTTTACATAGACACTATAGTCTTTCTGTGTTCATAATCTCTGTTGGAGAGATTTGAATGCTTCATCAAATAAAATATTAACACACGTGGGACATAAAAAGATCATGAATGCTGAGACAATGGGATGTCCTCTAGCGTCCAGCTGAGTTCTACATATTTTGTGCGGGCTTTTCACCTTTCTCCTGGGAGGTCATTCCATTATCGAATAGTTTTCATTTGGAGGAATATTTTTTTTCCTTATATGCCTAATGTCCCTCTTCTCAGCTGACTCCATTAGACATAATTACTACCCCCTGCTCCCAGGGGCTGAGAAATTCCTTTCCTACTGGAATTTACATGGTTTCTAGAGTAGAAGTCAACAATTAGCTCCACAGCTGTCACCAAGTTAGGGTAAATTTAGCTGCCTTGACCTTTTTTTTAATCAATAGTGTAGATACACACACACACACACACACACACACACACACACACACACACACTCACCCCCCCATATATGAACCTGCTCATCAAATCTGCTTTATTTAGCATTTAAACAGTACCTCAAAATATTAGTACAAATGTGCTACCACCTAAATTACACAGGATTTGTTTTTAAAATATATTTTATTGTGCACCAGTGTCTTACTCACATGTGTGTCTGTGCATCACAAGTGTGCCTGGTTCCTTTGGAGGTCAGAGGAGAGTTAGACTCCCTGGAACTAGAGGGTTTTTTTAAAAGGATTTTTCAAAAAATTATTTATTTTTGTTTTATGTGCATTGGTGTTTTGTCTGCATATATGTCTGTGTGAGGATACTGGATCCACTGGAACTGGAGCTACAGGCTGTTGTAAGCTGCCATGTGGGTGCTGGGAATTGAACTGGGGTCCTCTGGAAGAGCAGCCAGTGCTCTTAACCACTGAGCCATCTCTCCAGCCCCTGGAACTAGAGTTATAGATAGCTGTGGGCCACTGGAAATCAAAGTCAGTCTTCTTCAAAAGCAAGTACTCTTAATCAGTGAGCCATCTCCCCAACCCCAACTAATTATGTATTTATGTGTTTGTTTTAAGTCTTGCAGATGTGGATGCCACCTGTGTGTGTATGCCTGTGGAGGCCAGAGGTGTCAGATTCTCTGGAGCTGGAATGACAGGTGGTTTTGAGTTGCCTGACATGGGTTCTGGGAACTGACCAAGGGTCCTCTGGAAGAGAAATACTAACTACTTAGCAGCATTTCTCTAGCCCCTTGGTTTTATTTATTCATTTGTTTATTTACTTATTTAGTTTTTGATAAGGTCTTTATGTGTATAGGCAGCCACTGACAATATGTTCATTTTCATTCACATTTCATAAAGGGGTTATAGTTTAGCAAACCCCTCGCATGTAAGCTTTGAGGTGGTAAAAATGCAAAGACAATAAAGTTGGCAGTGATTACTCTAACCATATTCAGTTTCAATAAGAACAGGAAGTTGACACAGGAGGAAGACAGACATTGTCGCTTCCAAGGAAAGGGCATCAAAATCACTAGGTAACTGGAATCTGTCGCCTGAGCTATATGCAAGGAAGTTCAGTTACATTAAAATCAGTCACAATGATTCTCAACCTCTGTCCTTGAAGATGTATTTTATTTTTAGTTATGTATATATGTATGTATCTGTGTGGGGGCCTGCCCCTCTGAGTGCCAGTGCCCAAGGAGACAGATCACTCTGGAGGTGGAGTTATGGGCACTTGTGGGCCACCTGACCTGGATGCCAGGAACGGAACTCGGGTCCTGTGAAAGAGCAGCATGCTCTTAAACACGGAGCCGTCTCTCTAGTCCCCAGTGTATATAGGTATTTTCTTGTTTCTCTATTTCTTGGGCCTTCCCCATCTCTCTGCATCCTCTCTTTCCTTTCTACTCTTCCAGATTTGCTGTGTCCCCCCAAACTTCGCTTCCTCCTACCCCTTGCCTTCCTTTTTCTTTACACCCTTTCTGTTTTTCTCTTCTACTTCTTTCCTAGCGAGATTATGTGTGACCCCTCAAGCACTAGGTGTTACTGTTCAGTCATTGGTTTTCTTCTAAGTTGGAAATCTGTTCCTAGGTCCTTGAGTGGTGAGCTGAAGTGCTAAGATAACACTCTTTTTTTTTTCTCCCTCTCGTCTCAGCTCTCTGTCATATGGTAGCACCAGATAAATCTTAACTAAATGGAGGTAAGTCTCTTTTCCTTCCAAATTAACACATCCTAGTCTCCAATATGTTGTTTCAAAGGTGCTGGGACCTTTGGGAAGTGATCAGTAATGAGGTCATAAGGACAGGCACCTTGTGACAAAATTAGTGCCTTTCTATGTAAAGGAAGGGTCCCCAACACCTTTTCTGTTCACATGCTGTGTACCAGGGCTATTTGAATAAACAATGAGAAAACAACTACCCACAAGCCAGGAAGACATCCCTCACCAAGAATCAAGTCTACCAGGACCTTGATCTTAGCCTTCTCTGCCTGTGGAACTGTGGGGGAAAAAGTGTATTATTTAAGCCACCCAAACTCTATGGTGTTTTGTCATAGTTGTCCAAACTGACTAAAACAAAATACTGTAAATATGAAAAAAGAAGATTCTATATGCTTATTCGAACATTTATCAGTCCTAGCAAAGTTCTACTAATATCATATGAAAAAAATCAGAATTCTATTATAATAACCTTAGAAGTGTTTTATTAAAAATCTCTTTAAATTATATTTGCAATGTCTCTCTAATTAAAAATATTTTAAAGTGTATAATGATACCTGAGGTAAGCATATTTACTTCAGGTGTGAATTAATTTGTTTTGATATTGTTGGTTTTAATCATGGAAATATTTGACCTTTGTCTAGCAACCATGCATCGTCCTAACACCTGGGATCATCTTATAATGTATTAGCTATGAATTTCTAGAAACTTCAACTGAACCTGAAGCAGAATGAAAATTGGCATCTTCCCTCTGTTATCTTTATTTGCCCACTGGACAGTAAAACTACTACTACATGTAAGGGTTGGAGAAGAGCCATTAAAATTATTAACTTTATTGAATAGAGCTCTACTATTGTGAAAACCCCAAACCACTGCAATAATTAAGCCATCACCAGCAAAGAAAACTTAATTTTATTCATACTTTATTGATTCAATCAATAATGTGTGTATTTGAAGTTCCCATTGAGGGTCAGTCAGTACAGCCAAGTGGAGGAGGGGTATGTTGTCCTCACTTGCCCTGGCTGTTTTGGGACAGTGCCGGCATCTCTGCCTGACTGTGTCCCTTTCTAGCTGAATGACTGGGAAAGTTATGTAGTCTTTTTGTGTTTGTGTTTTCACCTGGAGTTGGGAAAAAGCATAGTATCCAATGTGTTGTGCTGTTTCTGGGAGCAGATGTAAGCATGCACTCAGCGCTGCCATCATGCAGATCACGTGGAAGCTCACATGCTGACTTGTGATCTAGATAACAAAGTCCCTTAGAGGGAAAGGTTCTGTACCTCTGTATCTGGCATCTGTACCAGATAAAGACTCAGTCTAAAATTCATGGTGTCTCTTTATAAGAAAAATGGGAAGAAAACATAAAACAAGACAAAATATAGTTCATGCAAGTCCTATTGAATCACAATTTTGTCGTCCCAGCCCCAAGTCTAACCCTTTTAGGTTTCTATGACATACAGGTAAGGTGATTTACTTTAGTTCCATTAAATGAGATGAGATAAAACCCGAAACAGAATAGAACAGAAACAAAACAGACAAAAGACAACATGCGAACAACTGGAGTGTTCCATGTGGGTCCAAGGTACAGACTCAGAGGAGGTAAGAATGCTCTTGAGAAACTAGCAAACCATTCACAGGTTTCTCCTTGAGGTCTATGGGGTCAAACAGTGGAGGAGTCTGGTGGTGCCACAATTTCTTCTTTGCTGATGGAAAAAAAGGAAAACCTCTTTCAAAGTGGTTACACAACCCGCAGAAACAATGCAGCCTCTGTGTGTGTCCTCAGCACATTGCTTCTATATTTTCTCTCTCTCCTGTAAATCTCAACCTTGAAGACCAACATTGTTTGAAGTCAGTGTTCATCTAGACTCTTTGAGACTTGCCATAGAGGATGCAAACTATTATTTTCTTTGTGATATTTCAGGTCAGAGAAATTCCTTCTACTTTAATGGTCTATAATCACTTCTGAATTGACCACACATCTTGTTTTTACAGGTAAATACTTTGTGCAATTTAAAACAGCAAACTAATGACTTGGAAAATATTGAAAACTATTGCATACTTCACAAAATCTCATTAGGGAGAATTTTTTGTTCATCCCATAGTGTAGACACTTCTGTTTCAATAATCATTAATATTTTTAAAATTCTTTCAGCAGATGCTTATAATGTTGCTTTTATATTCTGTTCTCATCGACTCCCAATTTCAGAGACTTTGTTCCCTATCAGTACCTTTTGTCTATTGTTTAAAAATCCTATGAATTTCTCTTTGTTTATTTACATTTTGTTAGACTCTTCTTGTATCCAAGCAACTCTGCCTAAAAGAAAAAAAATAATGTTGTTTGGGGGCAGGGGCAGGGGCAGGTGGTATATTCAGAATATGTCTTTATTTAGCTATAACTTCATTTGTGGAATTCTTTTCATGAAATTAACTCTCTTGAGAGGAGTTTGGACATTGGGAACAGTCACACACATGCTTTGAAAATTTCCCTGGTCTATAGCAGAATAATTATTTAAACAATTTAGATGTACATTTTCTTTACTAAAAAATGGAAATCTTGTTGATTTTTTTTTAGACATGGTGGACTTTATCAGATAACTTTTAAAACAGAAAAAAATAAAGAAAATAAAAGTGACATCTCAATGTACATGTGATTGCCAGGGAAATAAGCTAACAAATGAATGTCGTGAACATGCAGGCTCTTTCAGAACTGGGCAGAACATGCAGGCTCTTTCAGAACTGGGCAGATACCCAAAGTCAGCAGTGCTATTTGGTGACCTTGATGCAAATGAAAAATCTCAAATGATTTCTACATTCCTCTTTCCTGAAAAAAACCTGTTAGGAGTGTGTTCGCTTCCACTGTCTTGAGTAGACACACGCAGTGATTTTAATATATATCATCTACGGAATGTTTCATGTAGAGTGTGTAGTACTTCTATGAAACAGCTGTAGCTGCTGGTTTGAGGAACCATACTTGAGGACTTGGAAACATGGTTCAGCAGGATTGAGGTGTAATTAGATAGTCAGGGTCCAATGATCCCTTTGCAGAAGTCTCCTCATCAGTTAAAAGGGGTATGGTATAGTTAGTTCCTGATTTAATGTAGTTGTAGCTGTAACTTTTCTGCAATACAATGGTAAAAGCTGTACCTATTAAGTAGAAACCATAATTTGAATTCTGGTATTTGTTCTTCTACTAGGCTAAGGATATTGATCCTCTTTTGCTAGATTGGTCAACAGCAGCAATATAGAGCTGTCAACCATTCATGTTGTCAGGAGAGTAAGCAATGAATACTATACAGCATTCTATTGTCCCTAATCTGTGATATTTGGTGGGTTAGCTATGCTATGTGCGGTTCTGACTAGTTATTTCTACCTCATGATGAGTTTATTGAGATGTGTCACTGTTAGTAGAGAATAATTTATAGTGCCATTTTGATGTTGTTGTAATTACACATACTAATATTCATAAAATGTATGAAATGTTTTGAGATGCTGTAACTTATGTCCTATGCAAGTATGTTGTCTGTTTATATACATGTGTATATATTCATGTATGTCTATATGGAGGTTGGAGGACAGGCTCAGTTATTGGTCCTCAGGCACTGTTCCCGTTGTTTTTTGAGGCAAGGACTCTCCCTGACCTGGGACTTGTTAAATAGATTAAGCTGCCCGGCCAATGAGCCACTAGGATCTACTTGTCCTGGCTCCCAGTGCTGGAACTGTGAGGGCATGTCACCACATCTTTTACATGTGTTTGAGGATCAAGCTCAGGTCCTCAAGCTTGAAAAACTATGTGTAATCGACTATTTTTTTTTTTTACAGCAGTTAGAGGCTTACAAGATAACTGAGTGGAAGGTACAAAGTTCTTATACATGCCCTGTCCTCACACACAGACAGGCCACCTCCAGCATCCAAAGCTCCCAGCAGATAGGTGTTACGTTTGTTATTATCTATGAGCTGGCAGTTACAGTAAGGTCACCCACAATCCATAGTTTACATCAGAATCACTCTTGGTATTGTATAAATCATAGCTTTGGACAAATATATTCTAGCATGTATTTTATTTTATTTTCTTAAAGATTTCTTTATTATTTAAATGTGTATGGATGTCTCATCTGCATCATCAGAAGAGGGCATCATATCCCATGGAACAGTTATGGACAGTTGTGAGCCACCATGTGGTGCTGGGAATTGAACTCAGGACCTCTAGAAATGCAGCCAGTGCTCTTAACCACCAAGCCATCTCTCTAGCCCCTAACATGTATTTTAATAATTAAAATGGTTTTGGTGTTAGAGATAATATTCTTAACATTTTTGTTATAAAAAAGAAAGTTGGGAGGCTGCTAATGAAACTCTTCTGTATATGGAAACTGGTTATGACTAGCAGTCACTGCAAACTGCTGGCTCTCCCTCCAATTTCTACACTGCCCACTGGAAGTTGTGATGAGGAGAGCCACGCAGTGGTTAAACAAGCATGACCTAATAGGAGAAGAAACTGTCTCTGTAAGAGGAAGTCACTGGCCACACCATCAAGGCCCCTCAGAAAGTCATGACTAGTGGGAAAGAAAGAGAGAAAACATTTAATCTTAAAAAGAATGACAGAAAAGTCTTCATATTAATAAAGATAAAATTTGGATATTATGCTATGGGATAATCCTTTTGTACATTGTGCAAATATACGTCACTATGATTGCTTTAATAAACAAGCTGACTGGCCAATAGCTGAACAGGATAAAGTAGGTGGGAAAACCAAACTGAGAATGCTGGGAAGGAAAAGGACAGAGTCAGAGAGTCACTAGCCAGATGCAGAGGGAACAGGAGATGAATGTGCCATGCTAATAAAGGTAACACCATGTGGCAGAGCATAAATAAGGAATATGGGTTAGCTTAAAATGTAAAAGCTAGTTAGTAATAGGCCTGAGCTATTGGCCGAACATTTATAAGCAATATTAAGTCTCAGTGTGTTTATTTAGAGAGACTGCAGG
This sequence comes from Peromyscus melanophrys, assembly GCA_902168415.1. NCBI lineage: Eukaryota > Metazoa > Chordata > Mammalia > Rodentia > Cricetidae > Peromyscus > Peromyscus melanophrys. The sequence goes on along the minus strand of CABHPR010154451.1, from coordinate 713 downwards.
ATAGGAAAACTCTGTCTATAATATTAGGTTATTTTGTTGGAGACAGATGATGTTTTTGCTAAACTGCTTCTAATGAATTACAAGAAAAGCGAAAAGCATTGTTCTGAAGAGAAGAGGAATCATGGCATGGAAATTGTTACCACTTAGTGTAAGAGCAACTTAGTGTAATTAATGTCTTATTTTAATGCATAAAAGAGAAGAATTTGGTTGCATAGAGAGCTATACATGTACAACCAATGTGCTTACATTTCATGAAGTAACTCTCAACAGGCTACCATACTAACTTCTAAAGGATGTCTTGACTCCTTAGGCTTGAGTGAGCCGTACGAAAGTAAACCTGGGTTGAGGCAGCAATCCATAAAACTTGGCTTACTTTAGACACTAAAGTCTTGACTATGATAAATAATAGAAACACATTACATGTTTGCATATACACAAATCTAAAAAAAATTTAGTAACTACAGAAACCCACAAAAATTAAACAGAAATAATTCAATCCATAATGTAGAATAATTTCACCTACTCATTAGTTTGATCTGTTCTCTACTCGTATCAATTACCATACTGTAACTCCATTGGATTTTTTTATTTATAATGGTAAAGCCCCCTTTAGAATTGGTAGTGCTTGTTCATTCAGCCAGTCAGCAAATATTTATTGAGCACATAGTAAAGAGCAGACAATCAAAAGTCTAAAGTTGAACAATACATACAAA